>JAABNX020000206.1:0-16552 GCA_015163995.2 Mormyrus lacerda | reverse complement strand
GTTCTTAAAGGAATTCTTCCAGACCAGTTGTTTGAGCATTTCATGGTCTTTAGCGTAGCTCTATGCATGCTTGTTTCTCCAAAATTCGCTCAGCACTACAGTTCTTATGTGCAGGAATTACTTGTGTTTTTTTATATGGGGAAGGCTTCTTGATGTACTATGTCCACTCACGGAAGATGCAAAAGAATTTGTATGTCTGAATAGTTTCGTTTTGAAAGCTATCTACAGGGGCTTAAAAAACTAATTCGCTCTGAAAGACGTCCTCTTACTCAAGTCGTGAAAAGAATTGAGGAGAGTAGAGTTTTAATTCAAATCAAAAGCAGACAAACTAAGGAAGATACAGTTGGTCTAAAGTATCCCAACAACACATTCGTGCTAAAAGAAACATCTTGTTGTGAAGTGGTTTCAGTTGTTCCTGAGAGGAAGAACAGTGGAAGAATGCTCCAGTGTAGAGACAAGCCATTTCAAGAGTGTGGGAAAGCACTGTTTGCAATCTGTGATCCTGAATGTAACCTGCCTCGAAGCAGGTTAGGCGGGTAGTGTGAGTTACCATGGAAATGTACCCTAGTAAGAAGTAAAATACTGTCATGATATCGGGAACACAGATTTACCTCTAACTAATCTCAAAATTTTCCAGATGAGCAAGAAATCCTGCTTCATGATACAGGCCTCTGATCTCCAGATGTAAAAAGTGAGTCTTGGAATAGAACCACTTGTCAAATAATATGACAAGAAGTGGTGTATGTTCAATGGGTTTTTTTTATGTCTGTAGTGATTATATGAGTGAATTTATTTATATGTACAGGTCAATTATTGAAACAAATGGTGACATAATAAGAATTTTTTAATTATGACTATTATTGATTTATTTCACAATGGTAATGCTTTCATGTACTGCAGAATCTCCCCATAACATTGCACATCTCCGAAGTGCTGAACACCTTCACCAATGGGTAAATTTAAAGATGATGTGGTCATTTGGATCTGGGATGTAGCAGCCAACTCCTGGACAAAGGGGCACAACACAATGATTAGTAGTTGGATAGTTTTGCGATTTGAATTCTAGTAGTTTCTAGCTGATTATATATTCTTTTGTTCACCAATACATTATTTACCCTCATCAACCTCAACTGTAATTCCACATTTTCATCAAAATGGGATTTGTCATTATATGATGTGATATTTTCCTCAGATTCACAAATGGGTAAATTGCTTTTGACTCATAATTTTAGAATCAATTTAAGTCAGACTACCAAGTAACTTCCCATGAGTTTACCAACAACTATTCAGAGGCTGAGTGAGAGAGGTCAGGCTTTGTTTTTCCAATCTGACTCACCCACATCTGTTGCAATGGCATTTCCATTTCCTTTGTCAACAAGGATTTGCCAGTAGGTATGCTTGGCATCATTGCCTGATACACCATTGATGGTCGTCAGGAAAGGGCCATAATCATTATTCTCTTTGACTGAGAACCTGTGGACACACAGAGGTGAGCTTCAACCCAAAATCTAAATATTTGTTTTCTGATGTTAGAGTTCTATTTTGTCCTCACTTGAAACCCTTGTTACTTGTGCTCAGCCGTCTCATGGCACCCAGCAGTATCCCCCTGTAGGCGATGGTCGTGGTGTAAGTTTTATTTTGGGCAGGCGTGATGCTGTTGTACACGGTTATGGTGATCGTTGATGGATCAGTGGTACCTGTGAAAATTCAACACAAATGATACTGGTTAAACTGCCGCCAAGCTACACGACTTTTAAAGTCGTCAGATCGCTGCACTGTTCACACTGCATGCTTTCTTCCTTGTACATCCGTGCACGGTCATGACACATTAGGCCGAGCCTTTAATGAATGGAACAATATTCTTTAGGAATGAGCCCGGGATCTGACCAAAGAGTGAGATCCCCTCCACAAGCTTGTGGACGGTATACCACGACGTTTTAATGCTTTGATCTGTGTCAGGGGTGGACATACTCAATATCAGTGACTGAATGACATTTGAAGGAGTAATATTGAACATTCCTATGCATGAAATCCCCTCAAATACGTGTTTCCTGTTAAATTGACCAAGGTTGACGGATTGAAAAAAAAGTCCTTAATGCTATTTAGTTTAAGCCTGAATTGCTTTTGTTTCATCCGTGCAGTTTAAATCACTCCTGAATGGGTTTGTGAGAAATGTATGAACTCCTTTTTACTTTATAAATACCCCAATATTTTTACAAAAAAATCACATCACTGGGACAGCAAGGTAGGCCTATATACGTCCTGTCCTAGTATACTAAACAAAAAAACACTTTTACATTTCTTGTCATGCCAGTCTGAACTTTTTGTTTTATCTGTCCTTCCAACCAGATTGCAATTATTATTTTTTTACTTCATTTGTCATTGTTCTCTGAGTTCATAACTGTTTTCAAGGCATTTCTATTTTGTTTAAGAGGCAGCCTATTTGCATAACCAATTGACAATGAAAGTGCCTGCAGGTCCCACTTCAAAGTACCAAAGAAGTACCCCAGCTGGTTTTCACTTTTGGTACTGGAGCTTTTGGTAATGGTACTTTACCAGAAGTCAATTGAAGAGGGAAAGTAAAGTAAAAACTAAAAATTGTAGTGGAAAAGCACCCTTTGTTGAGTTACGTTTAATGAAACTGCATGTTTATATAAATTTTATTTTTATTAAAGTATTAGTCATCTCCAGTCTCGTGAATGTATAGGCCTATTACCTAAGGTCAAAGTAAAATGAAAAACAATCAAGTTTTAAATATATGCAAACAGTCGATCAGCCTGATAAAATCTTGAGTAGGCTTACCTTCAGAAATTTGCAAACATATTCTATAAAATGCTTTAAGTAAAGGATAAAAGCCAAGACCAAAGCCTGAACATACAGTGTATAACAAATGCTGTTCGCAAAAACTATTGGTATCGGCACTTTACTAACCGGTTCTTTTAGATTTGAAAACAGGTTCGACCGATTCACTAAAAAGAACCGATTCAAAAGAACGATTCATTGACATCAATCGGACATCAGTAATGCCTACGCATGCACCGCACATTTTAAGTGCGTATAATTTGACCGCGTATATTGGCAAAGCACGGATAGCTTGCCCACAGTGAAATTTAGGCATGTATTTTCCCGCTAAGAACAGTCCTCTCACTATTTCTGCATAATCCTCTAGTCCGGCTATGGTGTCAAAACTATTTGTTTTTCCAGTTTTCACTTTTTTCCTCGAGTAATTGGCTTATCGCTTCCGAGAGTCACGATATACGTGAAATGAGACAAAGACAAACTATATATAATTAGTTTTTTTTTTATTTGAGCACAAAATCGGAAATCGGAAAACAAGCTGTCCTTCTCATTTTAGTTTTGATAAACAAATATAGAATGTTTTTGACTTCCGGTTTTGTTTAATGAATCATAATACACGGATTCTGCCAAAGCAAGGATTCATGTGTGTTGGAACAGACTATTCAGCCTAGTCAGCTAGTCAGGCGTGCCCAAAGCCAGTTGACAATACGATAAAAGCAATAGGGAAAAACAAAAACAGTTAAGAAACTCATAAATGTTATATAAAAATTCTTTTTGCTTATTTCATTTATTTCCTTACTATTTTAGTAGGGGTTATGGGGGTAGGAGGGGGATAATTGACCCGATCTTACGAAATCAACATTTACAACATATAAAGGAGGATAGGAGAGTGGGTATATTTCCAAGTTCCAAAACTCGTAACCAGCGTTGTGTCTAATTTCCACGCTTATTCGCTTTTATTTTTATTAGATTTCATTGACTTATTTAAAACAACTTGATAGTTCTGCTTCGTGGTTCCGTTTTCTTACTTTCTGATACTCACATTCAGACACACGGCTATTACAAAATCGCTGGATGGAGCTAATTTTGTGGTGAATCATATTGTGTAAGAATAATTAAGCACAATTAAGAATAGGGCTGCCACCCGTCCCTTATAAAGCGGTAAACATGTCTGTATAAAGACTCACCCAGAGCGTTTTGCTTAAAAGTGATTGGTATATTGTTGCTTTTTCAGAAGCCCTACACTTGCCATTCATTTTCAACAGCACATGAAGCCGCACCTCTAGAGTCACAGAATTTAATGGTCACATAATTTGGCATAAACTTTTGCATTGAAATTACACCGTGTCAAAAAAAATGCATAGCTTATAATGCATGTGTACTTACCAACTTTATATTTAATTTGTTTGTTGAAGCTCCAGCATGTGCCATTTGCCAATTTCTTTGTCTAACCAATTTTTTAAAAAATAAATCTAGATGTAGCGAAGTATATATTTTCAATTATTTATTTTGACATTGATTTGTAATAAAGTTCAGTTTTCGAAACTGATTCTGTGGAATCACGCAATGCTTTTGTGGAACCATGAAACTGCATCTCGTCTTTTGCTGAGTCACGAAAGGCTCCACGAAATGGATTTCATCCACAAAACTAAATTTTGTCATTGAATAATGCTGTTTGTGGCACATAATGTATTTTGTGCAGGAAAATGAAGGCTTGACACTTGGCCCCACACAAGAGCAGCAATAATTTCATTGTATGACAAACATTCTAATGTGAAAATTAAAATTGATTAGCCGAATTCTCGCCCGAAGATGCTGGGATTGGCTCCAGCTTCCGCGCCATCCAAATGGATAAAGCAGTATAGATAGTGGATGGATAGTTGAATTCTGTCTATTTTTGGTCTCTGTGTGCATCTGAAGTCTGTTGAGACGGGTTCAAATTTATAGTACATTATCTTGTGTGCACAAGTTAAGATAAGAACTTGTGCTCACAAGATAATTAACTTTTGTGCACAAGATTTTAAAAATCACCTTATGGGACTTTAGGGGCCCTAATCCTCTTCCGTACTATCCAAACTGATGAGTTGACAGAAAGGTTAGTTGCTATCCAGCATTGAAAATTGAAAAAAAAAAAAGAAGATCCGCCTTAGCGAGGATGGAAGGCTAAATTAGAACAAAATGTTTACATTTCTAAACGAAAACGTATTAGTGCGGATGTGGCATTTGTCACACACCCTCTCAAGTGAAACACACACACACACAATGTAAAATCATTCTCACCTGCATGCGTGTCACTTGTTAGGACACATAGGACCAGAAATACGGAGGCTATGGAGACCAGAGTCATCACTGCCAAAGCCATTCTGTCTGCTGGGTTGGCCTGGAGCTTCCTGTAGTTCCCTGTCACCTGTCCTCAATTTATACCATCATTGTGACCACGCCTACTGGATGAACATCCCTCAGTTGGGAGTTAACCAAGGTACAAGGTGTTATGAAATTTATTTTTACATACGGAAGTGATAGGTCATAATCATTGTGCAAAGTTTATTTAATGTCAGGCTTTACACAATAGTGATCTCTATGTTGTTTTCATAAAAAAAAAAAAACACCAGAACAAAGAAAAGATTACTTTCAAGCATTTTTGGCCTCGAAAGCAAAGGTATATCAGAAGTAGATAATATTGCGCAAAATGCAACACACTTCCATGAGTTGGCCTTGCCTCTGAAAGCTGTTGACGAAAGGTTTGCCCATGACAAGTCTACCTTTAACTGAACCACCTATATCTATGTAATTACGAGAACTATGCAGATGCAAAGGTTAGGACAGGTGCCTATTCATGAAATTCTACAAATTACTAAAAAAGCATTTAGTTGAGTTGCATGCGCACTGGACAATTACCACCACTCAGAGTAGCGAGGCCAGTATATAAGAATGAGGAAGCTTTATTCTTAGCATAAAGTATGAGGAAGCTTTATTCTTAATGCCGATAAAATAACACGAGTGATTGTCTTGTAATGTTGTCTTTGAATTGCGTCCAATCCAATAGTTAGTGAGATAGTGGGGTATTTTTTTAGTTGGGGAATGTTTTGTTAATGAACTATCAGAATAATGGCATGCACATACACACACACAGTCAGGTAAATATATCTTTATCTATGGGAAAAATGCTAATGCTAACTATGACAATCTTAACCCCAACCCATCTCTAACCATAAGTAACCAAACAAAATACAAGAGTTTGTGCATTTTCATTTTTTCATTGCAGTCACAGATTTTTATAAAAGAGTTTTCCCATATGGGAACCAGGAAATTGGTCCCCATAAGGTAAAAAAATCATGTTCAAAGTAGTAGGTGAACTACGTTCCCCCACATCTAACACCCACTACACCCCCGTATACAGCAATCAGTCAAAACATTAAAATCATTAACTGTTACAATGGCACCTGTCAAGGGTGCAATTATATATTAGACAGGTGAACAATCAGCTCTTGGCGTTGATGTGTTCGACGCAGGAAATATGGGCGAGTGGTAGAATCTGAGCAACTTTGACAAGGGCCAAATTGTGTCGTCTAGATGACTGGGTCAGAGCATCTCCAAAATGGCAGGTCTTATAGGGTGTTCTCAGTATGCAGTGGTCAATACCTACCTAAAGTGGTCCAAGGAAGACCAACTAGTGAACCAGAGATGGGTTCATGGGTACCCAAGGCTTACTGATGCGCAGGGGGAGTGAAGTCTAGCCTGTCTAGCAAGATCCCACAGGAGAGCTACTGTAGCACAAACTGCTGAAAATGTCATGAACTCAGGTGGCTCGGGCGAGAGGATGAGGCATGGTGCAGGCAGAAAGGGAATGTGGATGACCCACTGGTGGCTCAGAGGACAAGCAGGAATTTATTAACAAACAGAAAAACACTATAAATATTTATTTTAAAAAAACAGACCACGAAGGGCCAAAAGTAAAAGGGGAAAAACAAAGACCAACTACAAATGGGGCGGGTAGGCAGGCCAAAAAAAAAAAACCATTCAAACCTAACATCCAACAAACATCAGTGACTCCAGGAAGAACAGAACAGGATCAGGAACTTAAATACAAAAATTATACCAGGTAACGACACAACAGGAGAAACCAATCCGGGAGGGGGCAGGGCAATGAGCAATCAGGTAAACACAGAAGGGCAGGCACAAAAACAGGCAACAGCTGAAACTAATAATTAAACTCAGGGAACTCAAACCAACAAAGAAACTAACAAACAGAATCTATACTAGGGGAATAACAGACAGGTAAAAACACAACCTCGGGCACAGAGCATGAAACCAAATACAAATCACAAGACACGGGAACAAGAAAACTTATACAAATGAAACACTAGGAAAAAAAATACAAACAGAGGAGGCGGGATTCAAACACAAGCGAGAGGGGTTCATAGGCAACCATGCCATGCAGCTTACAGGGAGCAGGGGAAAACACATAGACTGACAACAGGAGGGATGGGATGACCAGCAACACCTGCTGGCCAAACGGGGAAGGGACACAGAGTGGAACAGGAGCTGACCATGACAGAAAAAGTTAATGCTTTGACAAAAAGGTGTCAAAACACACAATGCATTGAAGCTTGCTGCAAATAGGGCTGTATAGATGTAAACAGGTCAGAGTACCCATGCTGACCCCTGTCCACTGCCAAAAGTGTATATAATGGGCACATGAGCGTCAGAATTGGACCATGGGGCAATGGAATCTTAGTCTCATGAGTTCCATTTTCAGTTACATTATGTAGATGGTGGGGGCCTGTGTGTCATTTACCTGGGGAAGATATTTCACCAGGATGCACTAAGAGAAGAAGTCATCAGCAGAGGCAGGGTGATGCTCTGGGAACTGTTCTGCTAGGAAACCTTGGGTCCAGGCATTTATGTGCATTTTACTTTGTTGTAAGTCTCAAATCTCGTACAGTGTTACTTTAGTACTCAAACTCATTAGACTTTTAAATTTCTTAAAAGTCGAACCAACCAGTTCGAAAAAAATGACCTAAAACTCGATCTGAATCTCGGAAGTCCAACCGTGAACGCTAACCTACGATAACTTGCACGCGCGGGGAAATAAGTCACGCTGCAAGTCTCTCAACGGAAACAAAGTGTAACACACTAATGCTTCGCTGTCACAGCATCCTGCATGTTTAAACTAACTGAATACATATATTTAGACTGTAAAAATACATTTAGACAATGATAGACAGTAACAGTAATTATTATAATAAAATACATTTAAAAAGTTTTCTAATCATTTAAATAATTAAATTTATTTTATTATTATTAATAAACCATTAATACATTTAAGTATAATAATATTGTCGTACCGAGCGGGGATAAAGGCGCGGACGTCAGGGTATCGGGGAATATGGGGTTTAATTACAAGTAAGGCAGGCAAAATGCAGACTGAAACAAACTGAAACGCGGACTAAATACAGGGGACCAGAAACCAGAAACAGTTGATCACACAGGGATTCCACACGGGGTTAACGAGGGGTCGTGGCACACGGAAGGAGCGTACGATCGGAGCAGGACACATTTTTTTATTACACATCGTTTAGATACATTTATTTTCTTACTTTACAAATTACTGTTTTGATAAATGTGCTTAGAAGTGTTTAGTACAGTATATGATCTTCTCGTTTTATCCTGTTCATTGTTTAAATGCTAAAAAAAACATATTTAGGTGTAATTTTTTGGGGCCGGGAACCAATTAATTGGTTTTCCATTATTTCTTATGGGGAAAATAAGATCAGAGCTCGAACTTTTTAGGATTCGATTCGATACTTCAGTACTTAAACTTGCTGTCCTCTAAAATAACTGACATTATAAATACTTCTGTTATTTCCGGTCTTGTACCTTCATCTTTTAAAACCACTACAGTAACTCCAATATCCTGCTAGACAGGTTATTATGCATTTTCATCACTGTACTCCTCTTGCCTCATTTAAATCATACCTCTGAGATCACACTCATTTTGTTCAATTAAAAAATGTTTGGATCGCAGTCATGCTATATAGTTAGCAGAGTTCCCCAGGGCTCTGTTTCAGTCCCCCTTCTCTTTATTATTTATCTTTTGCCTCTTGGTCACATTTTCAGGAATTTTGGTATACAGCTCCACTCTTATGCTGATGACACCCAGCTCTACTTATGCCCCAAGCCTAATTACACTCTCCCACCCTATTCTCTCTCCAACTGTGTACATGAAATTAAATCATGGCTGTCCTTTACAAGCTTAACAATGAAAAAACTGAAGTTCTCATTGGTATTAAAAGTCCTCTGGCAAAACTTGACAGCTTTTCTCTTACTATTGATAATGACATAGTGTTGCCCCCCCTGGTTAAACCAATAAAAGACAACTTGGTTTGCCTTCCTCTCTTACTCACACAGTATTTCCTTACTTTTCTTCCAAATAGCCACACGTCAGTAATGTCACTTGGTCTGCATATTTTCATTTGTGTAATATCATTTACATCAGTCGCTTACAGCCCCCAGCACTTCTGTTCTTGTACATGGGTTACCTCTCGCATTGATTACTGTAATTCTATCCCCTTTTACCTCCTCCATAGACGTCAGCGGGTTCAGAATACATCATTACCAGAACCTCTTCAATAGAACATATTACTCCTGCCCTCCAGCAGCTCCGCTGGCTACCAGATAAAGCTTAGCAATGCTTAACAGACACGTGTGCGCACAAACAGGTGAGCACACTCCCACCAGCGGACAGAGAGCGCGCGTCGGAAAATATGTCGCGTCAATCACCCGGTCAGCAGTGTAAACTGTGAGAGGGACTAGTGCTTTAAACTATCACTTTTAAAGCTTAACAGTTAATGTATTTGCAGGTCAAGACAAACATCCGCAATAGGCTGCAAGGAGACCATATCTAACAGCCTGCATGCGGATCTCAATAAATGCGCCAGACGTTTTTGACTTCCCATATCAAGAGGCTCTAGATATGACGAGCCCAGAAAGATACACTGCAGTGACAAAAGCTGCACACTTCGCGGACAACTGTCATAAAATGTTTTGATGTTTATTTCCATTGTTATATTGACTGCGGTCATTAAAAGAAACACATGAACATCAGGAATCCTGTCTGTGTTCGTCTGCACCCCCCCCCTCCACCCAAGAGGTCCCCAATTATACACTGAATCTTGTAAGTGAAGACATAAATGGACATAAAAAGTTTCAAATGTTTTGACAAAGTCCACCATAAGTTTTTCCACATCTTTTAACTTCTTCGGTGATGTCGTTGCATAACAAAAACATGAATGTGACCAGGATTAACCAATGCTGATGAAATGCTTGTGATAAAACACCTTACAGCACAGAAATACTGTAAAACAAAAGCCAGTTTTGCCATTCGCTGGCCTTCCAAAACCGTCTGTGCTGTAGAGACCCTAGTTACATTACATGGAGGTTTGATTGCCAGAAGCTGATCAATATCAGCCATTCTGCTTCCAATATAGAACGGTCTTTCCTGGTTTTGACTATCAAACCACAGACCTGCCATCTGTCTCACAACACTAAGATGCACACAATGGATGTAGTCAGGAGGCATGCCGGATATCACATCAAAATGTGGAATATTAACAAGACATGATGATACCAAAAGTTGGTATTAATACCTGTCTAATACCTGTCTACACCAAAAAACAGGCTTTGAAGTATTTACAGCTTCTCTGGCATTAATGACAGTTGAATCATGGTCTCTCTTTGTAACAACTTTTTAAGGATAAGACGTCATTGTTCCATTGTACTTCAAAACTTGTTCACCAGGGTGTAGACAGAAGCTACACCCATATTGACCGTTAAATTGGGTCATATTTTGCAATATGGGCCTTGCCACTGAGTCGCACATTATTACAGCTGCAATCACCCTGCAGTGTTCAGGAAAGCCCATATTTCTGATTGCAAATCCATGTCTTGACAGCCTCTGACACTCCAAAGCAAAAGGTCTCATATATGTATTCATATTTGGTTTGTGTTTCCAAACCACAAACTGAATACTAGAACATTATTTTTACAAACTGGATATGGAAGCTCATTAATCAATCCCTGTAAAGGCCAAATACTATATGTAGATGACTTAAACACTGGTACACCATCACAGTTAAGAGTCAATGGATATCCATGAAAATCCTTAGAGTGTTCACGTTTTCGGAACTTGTGGTACATTTTTCCACAGATCACGTCTTTGTAACAGTTGGGATTATCAATGCCACTTTCATTTGCTGACAGACATTCTATCTTCTCGTTGCAGAAGGTTTTGTAGCTGGGATTCAATTGGTAAGTATATAAAGAAGTTGCCATTTTTCAAATAATTATTTTTATTCCAAGAAGTGCTGCACACCTCGCATTGCCCCTCACTGCCCTCCTCACTTATGTAGTGCTCACAGAGACAGAAGTATAGATGAAACTATATGTCAATCTTGCACTCGCTTTAATGCTTAAAAAAAAGAACCTTAGAAGTTGATAGGGTCTACTCTGGACTGTGAATACTTATCAAATCCAACAGGTCAGACAGTGCTGCACCAGTTTACTTGTGTTGTAGTGCAAATGACAATATGAGCAAGACACGTTCATCCTTTGTAATCTGTGACAATGGATGAAGGAAGGGTTTGGTTTGCTCACAGTGACGATGGATAAAGGAGGGGTCTGCTCACAGTGATGATGGACAAAGGAGGGGTCTGCTGACAGTGACGATGGATAAAGGAGGGGTCTGTTCACAGTGGCGATGGATAAAAGAGGGGTCTGCTCACAATGACGAGGGACAAAGGTGGGGTCTGCTTACAGTGACGAGGGACAAAGGTGGGGTCTGCTTACAGTGACGATGGACAAAGGAGAGGTCTGCTCTCAGTGACGATGGACAAAGGAGGGGTCTGCTCACAGTGACGATGGACAAAGGAGGGGTCTGCTCACAGTGACGATGGACAAAGGAGGGGTCTGCTCTCAGTGACGATGGACAAAGGAGGGGTCTGCTTTCAGTGACGATGGACAAAGGAGGGGTTTGCTCTCAGTGACGATGGACAAAGGAGGGGTCTGCTTACAGTGACGATGGACAAAGGAGGGGTCTGCTTACAGTGACGATGGATAAAGGAGGGGTCTGCTCACAGTGACGATGGACAAAGGAGGGGTCTGCTCTCAGCGACGATGGACAAAGGAGGGGTCTGCTTACAGTGACGATGGATAAAGGAGGGGTCTGCTTACAGTGACGATGGACAAAGGAGGGGTCTGCTTACAGTGACGATGGATAAAGGAGGGGTTTGATATACAGCTGTGCTGTGAAAGACTGAATTCACTGGGAAATACCACACTGTCTGCTTCTGAGTGCATGGACAGACTGTTTAATCCCTTTCAGAAAAAAAATCAGATTCCTGGCTGTTATCAACATTGTTAAAATACTCAAAAATGTCTCCCACTTAATCAGATGCACTAGTAATTTGTGGTGATTCCATCATCAAATTAATGTTCTCTGATCCTTGACCATGGCTACATTGAGTATTCATATTATATAAATCAGTGAACTCTGTACTATCTTCTAAATCATTCACTGGATTCAAGAGCCCTTTTGGTAAAACATCAATATCACCTTCTTCTGAACAGTCAGTCTGCACAAGTCAGTTGTACAAACAAATTCTCTTTATTTCTCTACTGACCTTAGAGAAATAGTGTCTTGAGAAACTTCTGAAACTTCAGATGATCCAATAGCCACTTTCCTACTGTTCTGGTGACAAAGGTCCTTTTCATGTTTTCATGTTCAGGGCCATCTTCAGTGAAGCATCTGCTTGAGTTCTGCCAGTATGTAAATTCAAAGCTTCCCAACAAAGAGATTATATAGCTGTAGTTTCTAATTACCTACTATAATGTGTCCCTGGTAATATGAACATCTTAGGAAGGTCTAACATGCTTACAAATTGGAAGGCAATTGACATCAGAGCTTCAAATAAACAGCATGCGCTTCACGGAATGATTTACAGGAATAAGGTACCTCTTTTCACTTACAGTTCTTACTTTAGGTTGATTCAGATCCAGAGACAGGTACCAAGGACAGTCCACTCAGAGGTTCCCAGTCATCCTCTGAGATGTTGTTTAAAAACTTTAAAAAGAAAAATTAGATGAATAACATGTTTTCTTAATGTTTCTTAATGTTTGTTTGTACATGTAGTGGTGGCTTAGTGGTCAGGATACTTCCAGAACATAACATACCCACTATCACATCTGTCATCTGTAATCCTTTTTATTTTCTTCATTAAATGAACTTACCAGACCTTGACATGATGAAGTTTAAATGTGTCTGTTCCTGCATTTATGTTATTTAGTTGGGTGTTTCCAACTTGGGCTCTAGGTGGAGCTGTGGACAGGAGAGAGTGGAGAATTGGAAAAAAATGGTTGTCACGGTTGCCGATTTTACGGTCAGTTGGCATACTTTTTCTTTATTCGTTTGGGGAAAAATGGGATTTGGGTGGGGAACCTTTTTTGGGCTACTTTCTTTTTATAAATAGCACAATTAATTCACATTACACCCAAATCATGTATTTGTTCATGCCAATATATACTGATCACCAATCAAAAATAAGACATATTGCACATCCGTAGTATGGAAATATTTAATTGGGTGCATAAAGTTTTACGTATGTTGCACGTGCAAATCTGGACTTGGTAACTGGAAATGCTACTTCCCCGGGTTACGTTTTCAGACAGAAACCCTGCAGTAGGTAGTCTTCCTGCCACAGTTTTGTAGAGAACGACAACATGGGAAAGTTTTGGATTGAGGTGTTGCAATATGAAGATGCTGGAGGAAATAAGGACCTTGCTCTGGGTGTACTGTGAATTTTGTCTCTGCCCATTTCAATTGATCACGTAGAACGTGTACTTTCTCATGTGACATTCCTTAAAGATGACCATCGGAACAGAATGGGTGTAAAACTGCTGTCCAGTTCCCTATATGTTTGCTTTGGACTGCAAAGTGATAGACTGACATCAGCCTCTTTTGTGCCACCAAAGGAGCTGTTGTGAAGATTCGACATCAGCATTAAAAAGAATTTTAATTAGTTCAGCTGTAGACTTGTTTGTATCGCTTAAATGTTGCAGGAGGATGCTCACATGAAAAAAGGGAAGATCCAGTGTAGATGGTTACTGTCAGGAATGCCAAGTCTCATGCATCTGACATGAAATTCACGTTTCCAAAAAATCTTGCAGCAAATCTATATTATGACATTATAATTACACTAAAAGCACTGGGACAGTTTGCAAATCCAACAGACTATTTACAGGTTAAAAAAACCCTCTTGCATAGTGTGTGTGTCACCCCTCTGTTGTGTTCTGTCCCACTCATATCACAGATACACGCAAGCCGGTGGTCTTTATTTTCTGCAACGAATCTGGCAACCGTGTCAGTGTAATCAGCATAGATGGAACGTGCTAATCACAGCACACGTGTATTTCATTATTTTCATACATGGGTCTCAACGAGTTTGTAGTCTTTAAGATCAAAATGATCAATTCCAAAATATTGACCAATAATAATGAATAAAGGGAATTATAACATTTTCTGCTGTTATTTTATTATTATTATTATTATTATTATTATTTATTCAGGGATACCGTCAGGAAACAAAGTTTCCCATAGGAGGTGAATCAAAATCTGAAGTGGCTTCTCACAATACACTTAGTTTTATTGCAGCACGCTGACGTTGCTGACCAGTAGATGGCGCTGAATCTTGAAACAAATTGTGGATGATGTGAGGGAGACTACAGATGAGAAGAGCAGGGTTATTTTGTAGGATGACTCACTATAACTAGCGGAATCACTGCGATCTGTTGGCTCAATGGAATCTTTTTCTTTTTATGCGACTTTAACAAAGGACCTATCCAATAACAGCCGCTTTCGCCTCCTTTTCCATTTCGCGGAAATGTGGATATTGCATTGTCGTTAAACAGATTCATCGCTCGCACTGCTACGTCAACCCCGCACCGAGGGAGAGAAAAACCATCGGCTCAGTTGTGATCACGTGACGCTCGGCAGACAAAGCGTTAGTAGTGGGCGGATCGATCCAAGTATCAGTATCGATAATAATGTTGGCATTGATATTGATCAATACCAGGGTAATGAGATCGATACTATAGTTAAGTTTCAGTTCCTCACCTGAAAGCACTGCGGTGCCTGCGTCAGCGCTACTACTCTCACTTTTTATATACAGTACTCTACCATATTATAGTGCATTTGAATTATACGCTGAGTAATTAAATTTCTGCAGTGCTTTAATTTAAAAAGCATTTCAAACAACTGTACTGTATTTTGAATGAGTCAAAATTCATTAAACAGCAATGCTGTCCGATTTCTCACCTCATATTCATGTAATAAAGACACAAATGTTAATTAGATGGTAATCTACCTGAGACTTAAAGAAAAAAAATCAGTTATAATGATCATCTGTTTATAGAGATCAAATGTCTCCGAGACAGACATAATCACTATAAACGGTTTCTTTGCAAGAAATGCAAACTAAAATTTATTTTCTGCTTTTTAGGGAACTTGCTTTTTACATTAAATCTAAAATGTCACCTTTTTATAAGAAGTTTCCATCTCAAATGATTTGTGTTTTGATTTCAGTTGTTCGAAATATTCAATGAATAACCATAAATGGTTCATCTCTGTGTGTTTCCTTCAGTTATTTTAAAGTCATAAGGATATACAGTCTTTCATAAAAAAAAATATCCCGGCTTTAATTGTTGAGCGAATTTACAGTAGAAACCTTGTCAATGAAATATGAACCGCTAATTAAATTTGGTTCCGCTACCTGTAAATCTACAAATATTTTCTTGCAGGTAAAGTAAATAAAGTTCAATGGACAAAATTTTTTTGTAAAGCTTAAAATAATTGTCATGACCTACTTGTCCGATCCTCCTGTGTGCCACGCCCCCCTCGTTACCTCGTGTTACTTCCTGCTTATTACCTGTTACCTAAGTTCAGCTTGTCCTGTGTATTTAGTCCGCGTCTGAGTTCGTATCCCCAGATCCGTCATTTATGTAGTAATGTTTAGTTGCCGTCTGCGTCTGTCCGCCCTTCATTAAACCCTCCTTGCCCGTGATCCTGCCTGTCAGCCTAGTCATTCGCTGCTACCTGCTTGCTCGCCCGCCGCGAAACGCAACAATAATGTATATTTGTTCCCGTCTGTTATGAGCCTGTCTAAATAGTCTATCTGGTACACTGTTAGTTGACTACATGTAAACAAAATGTGATTGGTCAAAAACTTGTTGGCTTTAAGGTACTCTGGGCTAAATGCAAGTGAACAAAAATAAAGTCCATTTAAACTGGGGCGCTTTTACCTCGCAAACAGAATATCACAGAAAGAAAATTTCAATGCAGATTTATTCTGAAGACTCTATAAAATCCAATGTTGACCACCTGGGTAATCCTAAATATCCCCTGGTAATCACTCTAGTCAGATGAGACTTTAGTATTACACAGGTAAAATATTACCTCTCTAGGTATGTTTTTAAGGGTTTCTGAGTCAAAAGCCAAACCAAAGCTATTTTTTTTTTTACCAGAGGCGTAAAATACTTGAGTAATTTTACTTGATTACTGTACTTAAGTATTATGTTTGGGGATTTTTACTTTACTTGTGTACAATTAAAAATGAATACTTTTCCTTTTACTTAATTACATTTTTAAAGAAAAAAAGTACTTTTTACTCCTTACAATTTTATTTACAGTCAAAAAGTAAAT
>JAABNX020000204.1:0-16658 GCA_015163995.2 Mormyrus lacerda | reverse complement strand
TATAACTTTTTAAATCTAGTAAAAACAGATGGAAAGAATGTATGATAAAAAATATTTAATTAGGCTACTACAAACAAACCTAATGTACAGTTCCACCTCGTTTGTATATCTTGTTTTAAGCATTTTTGAGGCATTTGCAGTTCAATCTGAATACCTTCAAAGCAAGTATACACAAGTGGCGAAAGTTTAAAATTTCAGCACAGTTTTTCTTCCTTTGGCCTCAGCTAAGTTACACTTTGTTGCAGTGGCAACCCCTCTTGTTTCACAAGCTGCAGTGAGTTCTCAAGACAGTCCAGGTTAGCAACTCCCAAATGATCCATTGCTTTTTTTTGTCCTGCAGTTGCATGCGCTTTAAGTGGGATTGACTATTCCCACCTCTCAAAACTTTAATTTACAAAGATTGCAAATCGCTGTGCTACTGGCTTCTGTTAAAAGCGTAAAATACTCCCAGATCATCATGTCTTATCTTGCTCTCCTCGTACTGCGAAGGGTATGTGCATGATGCAGCCAAAAGTCACTGGACTCACACCCACTGAGTAGCAGAAAAGGGGCAGCGTTAGTGTTCGATTTGAATGCTGTAAAAAAACATGTAAAATGGGAAAGAGCTGTCGTGCAATTGATTGTACAAATAGCTTCTATTTTATCCTATTTTGTATCTTTTTAGAAAAACAACAAAACCTGAATAAGTATAGGACATGGATCGGTCACACATGGCCGATACCCGATCCGTCAAATAGGTCTGAATTTTTAGGCATATTACTAATCTTCTTATCAAATTGTTGGTGAAAATAATGTCTGTATAGTGCCAAAAAGCCCGCATACATTATTAAAGCCCTGCAAAGGCATGCGGTTTATTGTTGTCAAAATAAAATTAACTTAAATTAAATGGTCAAGTTGATTTTCTGGAGGAAAATTAATGATTTAGATTAATCAACCAGTCGATAAAATAGTTGGTAGATTAATCTATAGAAAAAGAGCCGTTAGTGGCAGCCCTAAAATTTATATATATAAAAAAATAACTATGGTAGGAGGTACAACTAAGTTATATTTATATTTATATTACTAATCCTTAACTGTCAAGAAGAAAAGAAAATCTTTGTGTCTAAATACTTTACATCTGGAGTAATACTACGTGTCTTTCAGGTGCAAAAGTGTTGAAGGGATAATGGTGGGACAGTCTAGAAATGGTCAGATCATCACTCTTTAGTGTACGCTAATTATTATAAACTGGAACATATTTTTCCTTCCCTTTTCTCCATCTGAATTGTATAATATTTTAGCAAGGGTATTTCCTGCATGCTCTATTGTTTTGTGTGTGGTCACTAGAATGTTCACAGCTCCCAGACCTATCAGATTCTAGCATTTATAATAATGGCCAGTGTAGTCCTGACAGGAGCATGCTTGGTCTCTCCCTTCCCCCAAGCCTGGATTTTATGTGATGCTAAGCTCACATTCCATTGCTGATGAGCAGGGTGAGTGTATTGTTTTTGCTGTATATATCTTCTTGGTGGTACTTTAATAGTATCTGCTGTATCCGGTCTAACCTTTTGCCCCAAGGTCTCAAATATGGCAGACCTAAGAAGTTATGTTTGATGGCACCGTTGTGAATTTCAAAAGGGTGTTCTGGAACTGAATTCGAGGTTTATGTAAATGTATTTTTGTGTGAATTTGTTTCAGCAAAGCTGAGAGTACTGCAAATAGGAGGATATGCAGTTAACTGAGTGTTCTGATGTCAGTCTGTTAAAAGCTGCATTTTTGAATGGGAAACTCCAGGCTTGTGGACACAGAGGTTTAGGATGCATGGTGGTATATATGGCGGTTAGTGTTGTTTCAGTGTTGTGTTCCAGAATGTGTCTGTCAGCTAATTAAGGGGGGATCAGCTGGCCTCAAAGCATGTGGATGTTGTTTGTGTGTGTGTGTGCGTGTGTGTGTGTGCTTCTTACTCCCTCCTGTTCATAGGCACAGTGATGAGAGCTCATGTGTGTGTCAGCTGTGGGGGGTGGGGAGGATTGACAGCGGCCTCTTTGTTTCATCCCTGTGAGGAGCAGGCCATGAGACCATGTCTTAGTTTCCCAGCCTCACGTGATGCACCCACTCCCCCTCGGCTTTTATTCAAACAATCTGGGAGCCACCATAATTGAATGGAATTAGAGCTTAGTGGGGGATTGATTTTTGGGGTCTGTGTTTCCAGCACACTGTCCTGGGGTCCCTGAGGGGCAATACTGGCCTAGCCCACGCTATCCTCACTGCCCCTCCTACTGCATCTCCCATCTGCCCACCCAAGTCCCAGCCTTTGGGCTTAACATGAGATGAGCTTGGAGAACTCCTGGGAATCGAGGAGTCTGACATCAAGGTAGAACTTTCAGCCCATCTGCTGTCTGTTTTATATAAACATGTTATCTGATTGTTTTTAAAATTCTGATCCTTGCTGTTAATGTACTAATCCTACCCAGGTAAATATTACACATAATTGTGAAACTACTCAAAAAGTAGTCACAAAATACTGTACTGCAGTTTTTATCTTCAAACTGCAGTTGAAAGAAAGTATACATTGTTGAATTTTGGTCTTTGGTTTTTAAGTTGTTGCTGAGATATCATGACTTAAATGTAGCGTCACATGGTTTCATATCACTAATGGGCCTTTTTAATGGCAGCCAAACTGACATGAAATAATATAACAAGCACAGGTGTAAGTAATAACATTAGTAAAGATTACAAATATGCTACACTGAAATTTAAGGAAGGCTTCATTAATGTCATTGCAGACACATGTACTTGCAATACTACTGAAAAGGCCTACATGGCTAGTAAATATGGCTTAACTTTAGGGCAATATGGCCAAAAATATTTATGACGATATATATTTGAAAAATTGCGATAACGATATAACTGACGATATGACTGATGCAAGACAAAATACTTTACAACTCCACAACTTTATTAGTGCAAAAAACCCCATCAATTTATTTTCACTTAAACAAGCAGCTGTTTTTATGTGCATTAAAGCTATATAAAAATTTAACAGTGCAAATGCAAATTCCTTGCTGACAGTTTAACCAAAAGGCATTTCCATTGGAAATGGGCTGACATATCCTGAGCATAACCATGTATAATATCCACAAAACTTAAAAAGATAAAACTGCAGTGTGCCAAATAAGTCAAATAATAAAATTGCACAAACTTTTGATTAAAAACAAACAAACAAAAAACATGGATAAATTATGCTACTGCTCATGGAAGTTTTCTACATTTCAAGTTTTAAGATTCTTTGTCAGAAACACTAATATGTTCACAGATGTGGGCTTAAGGGAGGACCTTTGACAAGTTACAACGTTTCCACCTGTGCTGAACAACCTTTCAGATGCAGAGCTAGTTGCTGGAATGCAGAGGTATTTCCTAGCTAATCTGCTGATGTGGGGAAAGTTTACTGTGTGAACTTTCCACCACAAAAGAGGATCACACTCACTGCCTGCTGGTGGACTATTCACGTACCTGCTCAGTTCAGATAATAACCTTTCTGCAGTCACATCTGTCTTGCCACTAACTGGTCCCTTCAAAAAGCTCCCGAGACTCTTCTTTGGCTTTTTAACAGCTACCTGACTTGTTTGGTCTCCAGCAGATGTAGGAGGTGTTTCTGAAAAACCTGTGGCTGCGCTACCCTGGTGTGACACAAGATGCTCTAGTTCACTCATGACATGAATTTTGATGCCTTCACTCTCACCCTCACTGAAATATTCTGTATGTAAACGTGGATCAAGTAAAGAAGCCATGTTAACAAGCCTCTCTGTGACACTTTGTAGGATGCCAAGATGATACTTTTGTCTTTGTAGCTTTTGTTCTTGTAGTAAGTATTGCTGTTTTGATGTCTTTGGTCAGCTGAGTGTCACTCTCTTTTACATTTAACATGTCATTGTTAAACATCTGAAGAACAGGCTTAACACATGAAATGGTTACACATTCTTCAGCAGAAAAGGTATCTGGAAACTCTAGAAGTGGACTCAATGCAGTGCTGACCGAGTCAAGCATCTCAATGTCTTGCCATGTCAACATGAGGTGCCTTGTGGTTTTATCAGCAGCTAAAACCTGTGTTATAGTCTTTTCTTGTTCCAGCAGCTGCTGGATCATTCTCTGCTTTGAACCCCAACGAGTGCAACATTCACCTATGAGTTTGTGTTCTGGTAGGCCCAGTTCTTTTTGGGCAGGCAGCAGAGCTTGCTGGCGCTTCCAGCTGTGGCCAAAAGCAGCAACAATCTTCTTTCCTACTCCTGGGCTCGTTCGATCCTTGGGTCCTTCACACTTCTGTCTAAAAGACATACATTTAAAAGGAAACACAGTTCATTACTCGATGGCAATATTAATGCGGTGTGGAATGTGTGACATTTAAGTCTAATGTATAACACACAATTATTTATACACACTCTCACGCACACACACACACACACACACACACACACGTGTACAGTATATATCACTCAGCTGTCAGTAACAGACGTTTCAAAGACAGCAACCCTACTTCAAGGACAGTAAGAAGCATAAAGAAATATCAGATAAAATAATAAAATTTATATGCCTAGATCATCAGCCTCTGTCTATTGTAGAAGACGAAGGATTCCGGCGACTCATGTCCTGCTTGGATTCACGTTACACTATGCCAGGGCGAAAATATTTCACAGATGTACGCCTGCCTTAGTTATACTAAACAGTGTTATGCATGTACATATGTCAACTGCTTTATGAAGGACAACATAACATCAGTTAGTTTTACAAGTGACTTTTGGGGTGCGAGTGTATGTCCCATATCTATGTTAAGCCTCACTGCGCAGTTTATTAATCAAAACTTCAAATTACAAAAAGTGGTTCTTCATTCTCAAGATTTTTATACCTCGGAGGCTCTTGTTGCTGCATTTAGCGACATGTTTCATGCATGGGGAATCCCGAAGGAAAAAGTGCATGTTATTCTAAGGGATAATGCAAAGAACATGAAAAAGGCTATGAGGGACGCCAATCTTCCCAGCCTGCCGTGTATGGCGCATTCACTCCAGCTTGCCGTGGCTGATGGAGTTATGTCACAAAGCAGGGTCGCTGATATTATTCCCTCAGGAAGATGCATCGTTGGTCATTTCAAACACTCCCTGCTTGCTTACTCCTGACTGCGAAGTATTCAGAAGCAGTTGGGCTAGCCTATCAAGAGACTATAGCAAAATATACCTACCAGGTGGAACAGTACTCTATACATGTTGCAGAGTCTGCTAGAACAGAAACGGGCCCTAAGTGCTTATGGAACTGACTGATTTACTCACAATTCAACGGTGGCTAGTGGAAACTGGTGGAAAATATGATTTCACTACTCGCCCCCTTTGAAGAGCTCACCCAGCAGATAAGTTCATCAACTGCATCAGCTGCAGATGTCATTCCATCGATCAGAGCATTAACTCGTCTTTTAGAGAAGACCGCAGACACTGACCATGGAGTAAAAACTTCAAAAGCCACGTTGTTGGAAGCGGTCCAGAAAAGATTCCATGACATTGAATCTGAGTGCCTGGATAGCATCGCTACAATCCTCGATCCGAAGTGAGAAAACATAATTTATACATTCCTTCCATTTGCGTGTGTTGCGGTGTCACTGTCAGAGCGAATTAAAGGGCAGGCAAATTGAGTATTGAAAACGTTTCAATTCAGAATCAATATAAACTGGAACATGTGTATATATATATATATATTTATTATTCTAGTAGGCTCTTTAATTCATTTTGCAATAATCTTGCAAGAATTCATCGTTGCTCTTAAAGATTGATAGAAGGAGCTATTACTGAAATGAATTAAGTGTTATTGTGTTATTCCTTAGGCTCATATTTCTTTAGTTAAATAAATTAGTTACATTTATAGTAAAAATAAGCATATATTTTGGGAGTATGTTAGCATAACCTTAGAAATGCATTAAATAATAACATTTCTTTATAATAATATTATAATTTCTCTGTGCTGTTACATATTTCATTTTTAAAATGGATCAGTGTAGCCCTATCACTTAAGTATTTCTGATTTATTTTATGTTATTTTATTATTTTATGATTTTTGATAAATTCATATTCAGTTCAAATAAATAAAATTAATCTTTTGTTTTCTTGTTAACAAAAAGGTACAAGGTTTTTTCCCTGACACACTTAGGCCCCAGATATGTGAGTTGCTTTCTGATGTCCTAGCCACTGGAATGGAGTAACAGGATGGTGAGGCGAGTTTGTCTGCAAGCAGATCAGAACCCCCAGAGAAAGTACCACAAACTGGCTCCTTGCATGCTATGTATGCTGAGTTGTTGGATGGAGATCAGGAACATGGTGGCAGTGAAATCAGCAGCTCAGTATCATTGCAATTGAACCTCTACCTATCAGAGCTAGGTATCCCACAAAATGGGATGTTTTTTGGCAGAACAATAAAAGCCTCTTTCCTGCTCTTGCACAAACAGCACAAACCTACCTCTGTGCCCCATGCACAAGTGTTGATAGTGAGCGACTTTTTAGCACAGCAGGAAATATTATAGATCAGAAGTGCAACAAACTGTCAGGCAAAAATGTGGAGATGCTTATATTTATTAAGAAACATCTGCCCTTGATGCTTAAGAAGTAAGCTACAAATCCTTATTCACCCGTTCTCATTCTCTAGCTTACTCTTGCTCTCTCTGCCCCTCTTTCTACCTCTCTAAATGCCCATAAAATCTGCCTGAGCTACTCAGAAAAAAGTATCTACTTCAGAATTTATCATTGATTCATGATAGTGCAGTTGTGGTTCTATTAGTTAACTGCCTTTCTTCTTGACATCCCAAGAGATGTGAACTTGCAATGGCTTGTTATTGCTGCCCTGAGAAGTTAATTAAAGTTCAGACGGATAGAAACGGATATAGAAATGTATGTAAGAAGTTTTTTGTTATTTGTAGTTTTTTAATTATTATTTATTTTTTATTGTGCAATTTATTACCTGTGGTCCTTAAAGTAAATTAGAAAAACTGAGTGCTTACTTTGGAAAACTGACTTGAAACAAAATTTTGACTATAGCCTTTTTTGTTGCAGACTCTGTTCTGTGTTATTTTATTTAGTTTTAAACGATCTACAGGAAAGTTGTATTTGTCAAGGTCTTAGCTGTTCCCAGTTACTAAACAAGCACAGGCTGCTATGTTTTAAGTTGACGTGTTGCACATGTTGTTTGCCAATAAATACAGTTGTCAATTCATGATATTCCTCTTCTTGTAATTTCAATACTTAGTTTGCATTGTTGTTAGATATAGTTTAATAAATAATGCTACATGATAAGGCTTCAAGTAGACCCTGTAATCGGTGATCGGTATCGTACGATACAGCTTCTAGTGATCGGAAATCGGTGATCGGCCCCAAAAATCCTGATCAGAGCTCCCCTAATCGGGACCATTATACGCACCTGTTGGCGGAAACTCCAAATATGGCTCAAGGTTCCCCGTTCCCAGGCAATTGTCCATTTGCTGCAATGTTATAAACCATCGCCGATGTTTACCCAAAACTAAAGAATAATTATTGGTAAAACAGCTGTCACAAGCATACCCACAACAAGCTGGGGCTTATTAAGGGGCGTGAGAGACATTGTGTAAAATAACTTTTGCTTCAAGAGGCCACTATAACTGCATGGTAACCGACAAATTTTTGCGATTTCATAACACAAGACATCGCAAAGAGGGTATTCGATCCAGCGATGGGCTTCTCTGTTTAACCCAACATGGATGCCTCACAAGCGAGACAGGAGAAGCAGTGAACTATGGGTAACCAATCCCCTGCATCTTGAATCTATCATGAAAATGTAGAAAAATTTTTAAATAACTCACTTTTCTGCCAATGTGAATATAAAAGTAAAGTGCCCTAAGCATTTCGACAACAAGAATCAAGAAGTCATGCGACCAATTCTTGTTAAAATGGTTCCCGCTCTCTCCATGTCAAGCTTGTGCGTAGAGCCACAATCCCCACACTATCATTTATTAAAAACAGCTGAGGCAACTAATTTTCTGAATTTCAAAGTGTGTATAAAACAAGTAAATGTCTGTAAAATAAGTATAAGATGTTTTTTTAATTAATAAATGATTTAAGCATAATATCCCACACACCCTAGCCTATAGCTGGTAGAAATGGCGCAATCACAATCTCAGTCACATATCACAACTTAGACACTTTCATGACTTGCTCTTTCATGACACATACATTTAGGGCCTTGGGGGTGGGCACACAGAATGGCGTCCAGAGGGCGGTCTGTTCACTCAGACTTACCTCTGGTGCCAGTGCCCACTTCTCAATTTTAAATCACACATAGACATTGAGGGTTTGGGGGAGTGGCCGAGCTGACACCAGCTGTTGATTGGCAGAGGGTGGTTGGCGTCCTGCCCTTCCCCTGTTTTAAAGCACCTTAGAACAACATGCACCAACACCACATCTGAGCAGGTGAGGGGAGGCATGGGGTCTTTTCACACCCTCGTTCTCTGTTCGCCGCCGGAGGCTGGGAAGAAGACCTGGCTGTCCGGCCGGGGTCTGGGCTGGTGGGCTTCTCAGCTGCTGCGGGGTCTGGGGTGGTCTTCTTGTCCCCACATCAGAGGAAAAAAAGGGTCCATCTCCGGGGTCAGGTGGTGCATTGCCCCGCTGGGGATGGTGGTGCCTGGATCTTGGAGTATAGAGTATATATGTGGAGTGTGAGTGTGTATATGGCGTTCATTTCTGTGTGACTCCATGTTGGCGAATGTGTGAATATCTTTTTATATGTGCATGAGGGTGGGAACGTATGCTTGTGTATGTGTGCGCCTGTTTGTCTATGTGCATGTGTCAGGTTGGGTCTTAGACTCCACCTGAAATAACATCTCGGGCTCTATTCCCCCCCACTACACTCCCTGCCGGTGGATGGGGCCATCTGCGCGTTGGTGGTTCTCAATGTCCGGGGCTGGATGCTTTGGTGTGTGCTGGCTCACTCTCAGCGGTTGCCTGGCCCTCCCGGTTCTGTCGGGCCCTGGCTGGGGGGTGGGGGGGCCCTTGGATCCCTGGGCCCGGGTTCCGGTCTGCCCTGGTGTGGCTGGCTGTCGGTGGAGCCTGCGTGCTCACCGCCATGGCCCCCTGGGGCTCCTGCGATGTGGCTGCCGGAGGGCCCCCCGCTGGAGCACTCCTCAGCCCTTTTCTGGGTTGGGGCTACAGTTGTCCCTTCACTGGTTTTCCTGGGGTTCTCGTGCCCTGGGGGGCCTCTGGATGTCTGGGGCCCGGGTCTCCTCCATTTCAGCTTCATGTCCTGGGGGGGTGGGGTTGTGGCTCCACACACGCATTACTAGACATTTACTTGAGAAGTCTTATGAACACCAGTGCGCTGACACACACAGGTGTGCGGACAGGTGCTCACGGGCACGCGCTGTCTTGTTTGGCTGTTGCGTCTGGGCATGTGTTGTAATGCTGGGTGTGTGTGCTGTTCAGTAACATTTAATGTTTGATTTTCGATCCGATTCGTACAGATGTTGGTTGTTTTCTTTCTTCAGCATACAGTGAAGCAGTGAAGTGTTTTCTTTTTCCTCTCTTTTTTCTTCTTTTCTTTCTCTCTCTATCCCCCTTCTCCTTTCCACCTCCTCTCTCCCTCTCCTTCAATTGAGGAAGTAAATAAAAATAAATAAAAAATAAACAAGTAGATAAATAAATAAATAAAGCAGTCCTCTGCGGGGGGGGAGGGATTTAAAAAAAAAAAAGAAATGGCACTATCCTGCGGCCTACAAGATAAAAGCATATGGCACCCACGTATCCCCACAGCCCCTGCTTATATCATCTACAGGCTTGTTTTGAGATGCTTGCGGGAGTAGCATGTTAAGTTGACAATGGTAACTAAGCTGCAGCCTGCTTGATAGTTAATGAAACATAGTCCAAATTCAACAGTGTCAACGGCCATCCACTATACAGCGAGATTGACTATAATGCACCGTTTATCCGCTGGCATTATTTTTCTTTTTAATTTTGACAGAATAAAGCCTTAGTTATTTTAATAAATAAATTTTTTCAGTAAATGTTTGTTCATGCTCATGCGCACAAACACACACACACACACCGGTGGACAGGGGCTTTAGAGTTTAACTTTAGGTCTGTGAAAGCAGACATACTTTAAAGTTTTTAAAAATGTGTTTTGACGCTTGTTACTAAATGCTGCTTACTAGTTCCTACCTAGGGTGCTTCCCCAGAGACAGCAGGGCAAGGTCGGTGACAATCTTCCTGACATAATCACGTTGCGATAATATGTTACGCCGTCAGCGCCATGTATAATGGCTGTGTTCCGTGGCGTGTGTGGGGCAATATGCGTAAATTCTTTATTAATTCCCCATGCTGTAAAACATTACATATAATTTCACACCTAAAACATGATCAGTAAAAGCACAGCAATGTCGTTTAATTGGTTGGAGCCAGCCAATGAAGTGGGACGTTTTGTGCGTGATGGCGTCACTACACAGAGCAGCTTGCTCCGTTTCGGTGGTGGTCGTCGTTGTCGATCGATCGCAATACTGACAGCCTGGCAAACCGCAAAGGAAGCACTGGTACCAGGTTGAGGTGCCACGGTGAGAGAACTGTTGGAATTCTCCTGTGCTTGAGGATTGCTATTGCTGCACTTTTACTGATATATAAAAACCAGTAAAACTAATGATATTTCATAAAAATATTTTCCAAGCGTTTTAAAAAAATAGCTGATACATATGCATACAAATGCTTGCATCATAGCTGGCGTTGTTAATTGGTGAGGCATCGACCAATAAAATGACTTCATTCCCACCCCAGCCCTGCCCCGACTCTGCTCTCTTAAGTTTGCATTTACAAGTGCACGAGTGAGTTTTGTTACAGGAATATCGCAAAAAGAGTAGCAAAAGTCAAAGCGCTAGGATTTGAGGTTGTACTGCCAGATTTGAGAGGTTGTGAGTGCCGGCTTGTGGTTGTACAGCAAAGATAAATGTGTAGTACACAATTGTGCCTGTCATTTTGTTTATGTGAATGACACTTTACACATTTGTAACTATTAATCTGCAACTTCGAATTCAAAACACAGGTGTTCTGAGTATTGTCTGTGTGTGCAAATCGATAGATGCAGCTTTTCACATCAGAGCTGTGAGTATAAATTTCAACTTACACTGTACAAATACAAATATTAATTTTACAAGTTCTCACATTCAAATTAGCAAGCTCTCGATTTTTGCTACTGTTTTACCTTCATACCGGTTTGGAGCGTTTGTTGCTCATCGGCAAAAACTTACAGCGAGCAAAAAATTGGGGCTACAATCATGTAGCGTGAACTTTGCATTGGTCATTGTTTTAGCCCGGTCTAAATTTCTAGCCAGAATCTCACACTCGGATGATGTCGTCTCAAATAAGATAGCATGTTGAATGAGTTTGCAAAAAACAGAGGCGGAAAGTTCAGGTCCAGAAAGTACAAATCCAGACCAAGATTTTGTTTCAACCAACCAGTTGAATATAAAGAATGACAGTCACAAAGTAGTCAAACAGGTTGATTGAAACAAAATCATGGTATGGATTTGTACTTTCTGGACCTGAATTTTCCACCTCAGGCAAAAAATATCTGAGTTTGGTATAACAGAGCCGACAGACAATCTTAACAACCACGTACAGTCTCTCTCTCTCTCGCGTAATTTATTGCGAAGCCAAAATGTTGCCAAACTGCAGATTTCAGCGATGTCTGAGGGTCTCTGAGCTGTACAGCACCAGCCATAACCAGATCAAAGCCACAATTAGCATAATGTGGAGCATCTACTTCAAAATTTAGGTGCCACCCGTGTCAAGAAATGTATTAATTTGTTTCATTGCACTTTGCAAACTGAAAATGCTGTAACCGAAAGGCACACAACGAATAGTGAACCATTACAGCCCATGTCTTTACTTTAAATATAGACCCGAAAGGCTCTTCAGCAAAATTCGTTTCAAAATTGGGTACAGATAAAATTATCAAACACATATATTTCCCACCTCTAATATTTTGACATATTAATCACATTAATAACCACGGAACAGCACATTTAAGTTTTACCTTTTACTTCTCCTAAGTCATGTTTTCCATGGAACAAAAGTAAAATTTGGAACCTGTTCTAAATAAATAACTTTGAAATGCAATATTTTCTGAAACGTTATTTCCTTCTGCGTTTGTGTTAATGTCCCTGCTTTCTGACTGAGTGGCATGTATCATACTGTGTGTCTCATTGGCTACAGTCAGCAGGACAGGCATCTTACCATCAGTCACTGACAGTGTAAGCCATTCTCCAACATCTGAATGTCCGCTGATCTTCACACTACACCAGTAGATATCAGTGTCCTCAATTTTCAGGTTGTTCATGGACACAGTGAAGACTCGATGGTCAGGGTTATCTCTGATTGACACATCACCCTCCGTCTGTGGAGAGTCAGTCCGTACTATGGGAGTACGTGACTGCCAGTCACTCCCTCTGCACCAGTATTTCACATGGTTTTTATATCTGTCTTCATATAAACATGGGATGGTGACAGATCCTCCACTCTGTACAGTCACCCGTCTAACTGAGGACACACTGTCAGCACCTGTGGTGACAACAACCAACTGAATTCACATTTTCAGCCTCACAGTATCTGTAATTAATATACTGTATTATCAGTTTGTATGACACAAGGACCAAGGGTCATGGCACAGAGATATGGGCGCAAATCAGAGGTCATTAACAGGCGGATCCTGGGTTCAGACCCAGAAGCTGTCCCATACGGACAAGGACCGATAGCCAAAACAGAAAGTTATGACTTAAAACCTGACGGGTCGCTTCTATTTTAACCAACGCAGCTTTTGTAGCCTTTGTGGTTGTGGTTTAGCACTAGAACCACCGTTTCCCACGCTAATGAATGTCAAATGCCTTTGACCACCAAGCCAGATGTAGCACTTTGTTTGCGTTAATGTACCATAAGTGTTTATAGCAGTAGCAAAGCTAACACCCGCAACCAAAATGCCGTAATGTTCCTAACAAAGTGGCTGCTCTGTCCTGAAATCGTAAGGCTGATAAGATTTCAAACACTGTATGTATTTAACATGTTTGATAAATAGACGTAGTTTATTTTATTTTCGTTGAAGTTTCCACTTTTTAACAACTGTACAAAGTAAAGTTGTTTATTATATAAATCAATTCAAATGAAATAAATAATGCACGTTTTCAGAGTTGCCAATCTCAAGCATCGATCTGGCATGACACACGTTTTCAGACTCAAGCAGGAAATTCTTACGGCAAATCTATATTATTCCATTATAAACCTAAAATTAGCTACGTGGAAAGTGTATTTACACAGTTATATACAAAATCAGACTGTTTCCAAGGTAAGAACTGCTACATATATGTGCAGACATCTCGAATTGAAAATCTCACTCCGGTCAGCTGGCCGAAGGTCTATATCATGTGACAATAAATATTATCAAAAAGTTTTTGAATTGTACTGAATTAATTTGATTTGACAATCAGGTATTGATTACATGCCGGAAGCCAGTCAATTACAGGGCAAACACTCAATGCAGGGAAACAGCCAGGACAGGATGCCAGTCTATCACAGGGCAAACACTCACACACACCCTACAGGCACCTTTAGGGGCACCAATTCATCTGAACCACATGTCTTTGAATTTGGGAGGGAGAGCATGCAAACTCCACACAGAGAGCTGGGCCAGATGTCAAACCCCCCCAGCCTGGAGTTGTGAGGGCCGTCGATGGCAGTATATTTCCATGTGGATCGCAAGATGATTATATCAAAAATATCCAAGGGGATAACCCTTAAAATCAAATATACCTTTACAATTAAGTAGCTCACCAGAGTATTTTCTTTGTAAAAGTAGCTCTCATCGTAAAAAGGTTGGCCACCCCTGACATAGAGATTAATTTCTAAGGTTAATTTAGTTCTAAGTTCTTTGGTTCTCCAAACCTAAAAGATCTAGTCTCAACCCTTGAGGCTGATCTTGACCCCTGAAAAACACAGACCTGCTCCAGTAGCATATGAAGCTGAGTGTTTAGACCCCTCTGACTGTACACACAGAAATGACTGATGGCATCCCGGCTGTCTGCTTACATACCACATGTGCTGCTGAAATGACCCCAGTATGATCAATCATAGGCCTCGCCGGAAACCAAAGGGTACAAGAAACAAGGAAATTTGCTGGAACACTAACACAGAGTTTTCCTTCGAGTACCACACAGTAGATTTGGATATTAAGCTTATCAGATCAATAAACTCATACAAAAGGACATAAACAAATTAATGTTAATTAACGATGACAGCTGGAAGCAGTCATCTATAAATCTTTCTTGTCATACAACAGATTTAAATTATTGACTACATTCACTGCAAACTGTATCTGATAATGTTTGGAGGAGCAGGAGAGAGATCTCTACTCAGTTCCACTGTAATGAGTGACACTCACCTCTGCGCCCAGCAATGTGGAGAAACAGGAGCATCAGAGGATCCATATCTGTGCGTTTAACGGAGTCCAGACCTGTGCAGACTGACCCTCACTTCCTCACTGTCTCTCTTGTTTCTATTCTCACACACAGCAGTCAGATGTGGGCACAGGAAGTGACAAAACCACAGAGCTAAATGTTTAGCGCTTCAGCAAGTTATTTTGTTCTGTAAAGCAGAATAATTGAAGTTGAAAGCATGAAGAAAGATGAGATCATGAATTAAAGTTAACGTGTACAGTGTATTACTTATAATAAAAAATAAAGTGTTGCATCTCTGTTGCCTTAACGATGTCTCTCTGTCATATCACAGCTATTTATCATTAGAATAATTATCTACATCCTAATGCAGGAAGCACAGTGTAAAGTGAGGTAAACCTTCATCAGCACGTCAGTCCATTGCAGGGCACTGGAACCTGGAGAAATGAACAGAGGAAGCATGCAAACTACACACAGACACAGTCATGGCCACAGTCAGTACCAGCAGATATATCAGGTGGGTATATATATGCGTTACATATCCAATATCATAATAGACTAATGACATAGAGGGACTTTGAAGAACCATAGCAAGTCCAACAAAAGACATGGGTTTCTGACAGTAAGGCCTCAAGTGGCGGCTAAATCGTTATCATGGTGCAGAAGATATTTTCAAACATACTTATTGTGAAAAGCAGAAATGTCATCACAATGGATGTGAAGGTGAGAGCCTGTAGAAACACTGTGTGTTGTATACAGAGGCTCTGTCCTTATGTCTGTGACAATATGCTTGTCAAGCTTTATTACAGTATATATCATACAGTTTTTGACAATGCTACCGACATAGGTTCTATTAATCTCTGTGGATCAGTAGGAAACAAGAGGCCTAATATAGCACTTTTCCATGAACTTTTGAACATGTTCGTGACGATGGCGCCGAGCATGGCAGCCTCTGTGCTCAGCTCTCAAGTGTTTGTCTTGTTTTTGTTCATTTTTCCTGTTATTTGTCTCTCAAACACCATCAGTTTCACCAGGGATGAACTGCTGATCATTCGGCAGAACACTCCACAAAATGTTTTTCCGGATTTTGATTACTCGGACGTTTTGCTGAACGTTATTGCTAGCGGAGCAGCGGATGCTGTTCAAGCGCTTTAGGACGCGCCGGCGCTCTCGTGAAACTCAGACAGCGCGGATTTCGAATTCCGTTGCCTAGCATCCATCTGGCGAATCTCCGCTCTCTTCCCAACAAAACGGACGAACTTATTCTGTTCACCCGGATGAATAAGGATTTTTCAACCTCTGCTGCTTTGTGCTTCACGGAAACTTGGCTGAACGACACCATTCCAGACAGCGCGTTAAGTCTGCTGGGCTTTCAGCTGTTTAGAGCGGATCACGACGCAGAATCAACGGGAAAATCGCGCGGCGGTGGGACGTGCTTCTACATCAACGAAAGGTGGTGTACAGATGTATCTGTGTTAAAGGTGATGTGCTGTTCTGATCTAGAAGCGCTCTTCATTAACTGTAAGCCTTTTTACTCGCCGCGGGAGTTTTGCTCGTTCATTCTCGTGAGTGTTTACATTTCTCCGCAAGCGCACGTGAGCACAGCTGTACAGATTCTCGCTGATCTCATCACAGAGACTGAGCGTCAACACCTGGACTCTATTTTAATCATTCTTGGGGACTTCAATAGAGCAAATCTCACACGTGAATTGCCAAAATACAGACAGTATGTTACATGTCCAACCAGAGACTGTAATACACTGGATCACTGCTACACCGCAATAAATGATGCACATCACTCTGTCCAACAAGCAGCTTTGGGACTTTCCGATAACTGTTTGGTTCATCTTATACCGACCTACAGGCAGAAACTGAAATCAGCCAAACCTGTATTAAGGACTGTAAAAAGATGGACTGATGAAGCAGAGCAGAATTTACAAGCCTGTTTCGACCTCACTGATTGGTCTGTTTTGGAAGCTGCTGCCAACGATCTGGACGAGCTCACAGAGACTGTAACATCATATATCAGTTTCTGTGAGGATATGTGCATTCCTACCAGGACCCGTCTAACCTTCAACAATGACAAACCATGGTTCACTGCAAAACTCAGCCAGCTCCGTCAGGCCAAAGTAGATGCTCACAGGAATGGGGACAGGACCTTGTACAAACGGGCCAAATACACACTGGAAAAGGA
>JAABNX020000202.1:0-16755 GCA_015163995.2 Mormyrus lacerda | reverse complement strand
CCCCCCCCCCCCCCCCCAGCACCTGTGGTTTAAAATCAGTCCAAGAAACAAACCGGGCTCATTCAACTAATGCTATGGCAGGATAATACTGATGATTATACGTCCATACACTCCCGACATTGTCACAATCGTTAATAATCAGTTGCGTTACCAAAAACAATTTCACTTCTATGACAGGAGCCATAGATATACCTAGACACGTTTTTCAGACACAGAATGAAATAGTATTTCTCAGAAGTGAATATGTAATTGGTTACAACATTATTTAGCTTTATGTCAAAACGGTTATACAGGTTATCCATAAAATCTCTTTACAGTTTCAAAAATGTATTACAAAGGCAAATGAAAAGACAGATATGTGGAAATTATTATAAAATGAGTCATATATATTTAAGTTTTTTTTTGCCTCTATATGGGCACCGTTAGTTGCACGAAGGGCATCAAGACGGGACGATTTCTTGCCGCGTTCATTGTAACGCACCTTCATCATTGGTGGCATGGCATCAGTGATCCTCAGCTTTAGATCACTGATGTCCCGTACCTTTGTTTGCAATGTGATTAAAAACTTTGATAACCACTGAGTACATGGATCAAATCTGATGAAGATATCTCATCAATTGCCTTTGTAATACATTTTTAGTATTGCCTTTGTAATACTTTGTAATAATTTTTGAAATTGTAAAGAGACTTTATGTACATCGTGTATTTTAATCTTCCAAACCTATTTAAACTTGGTTATAATTTTATTCTAGAACTTATAACCTTGAAATATACTAAACCATTCAGCCATCTTTGAATCTCTCACTAGGCATATCCACATAGTAAAGCATTAATTACTTGCTGACTCATTAGCTGCTAGCATTAAAGGCTGGCAGTTGCTGACCCTGAGGTTGACACAGCTGTTTGCAAAAGACCTGGGCATCTGAGCTCTAAACACCCTTTACTTTGTGAGGAACTGGAAGCCAAAAGGTCAAAGGTCACTGTGGTTCTGTTGAATAGGAAGACAGTTGATGACACTTTCTTGATGACACATGCAACTTAAACGAAACAAAGACAGACTTTACAGGAGAAGAAGTTATATTGTGTTGCATACAGTGTATTAAAATCAACTAGCAAATAAGAAATCAATAAAAAGGAAGTTATGCATGTGAACTTCATTATCCTGGTTGTTTTAAGGCATAAGCTGTTTTATTTAATGATTTTTTAAATTGATTACAACAATAAACTCTGCCATCTACTCCAACACATTGCTGTTACTTGAGCAAAAGTTTTGTAAGATCTGTAAAACATTCGAGAATGGCATAGACAGGTGTGGATGAGGATTTCTTCACCTCCCCAGGAATCGTCAGAGAATGAGTGAACAACTCGGTCCCCTGTGGACATACATCTTTATCTAAATCAGAGAGGCACCTCAAAGAAACCTGGCAGGTGAGTATTTCAACACGGTCTGGAGTTTGTCGGGTAATTAATGGGAGTGAGATGTAGGAAACAGGGCGTCCTGTTCTTGAAAAGGAAAGTGGAGATGGTCAATGGGTCCCACCAGAGAAGATGACAACTGTGGGAGCTTGGTGTGGGGTGAAGTATCACTGAGCAGCAGAGGGGGTTGTGGTCTCCCCTTCTGGATCTGCAGAACCCACCTGTTTGGGAGGCCTACTTGGTAACACGGATCTACTCCTTTTGGCCCATTCTTTGCTTGCTCCCCCAGCCACTCAAAAAAAAATTACTTCAAACACTGTGTCCAGCTGAGGAGGCAGCTGTCATAGATGGACCCGGTTCGCATACTGTATAGCACATGGCTGCAGCAGGTGTGAGAGGCCTGGCTGCATTTTCATGCAGTGTCACCTCTTTCCAAGGCCAGGCACTCCCACCGGAATGTGCCGAGTCCACGTCGCCCTCCGGAGCTCCCGGCTCTCCGGGAAGAATGGCATCCGCACTTAACACATTGCGAGGAATCCTTCGGATTCCAGCCACTGACTCGGGGTCTGGTTCGCTCGCAGTGATCTCTAAGGAACAACTACAGTATGGAACTGCAAATGAGTTGCTCAGTAACTGCGTGAGGCACACGTTCTAGGGAGGTTGTGTGGATAGAACATTTATGGACGATGCCTAAAATACTTTGTGAATGTATGATAACAATGCAACAATAATTAAATTAAATAAAATAATATGCCTAAAATTCTTGGTTGCTCATAGAAAACACACAAGACAACAAAAACCCTGAATCCTAGTCAGTTTAAGCACAACTACAAATATGGTATTACAGCAAACATGCCATTACAAGTAAATTACACGTGTTACAAAGCTGAAAATCTGACACTGATATTGTATAATCCTCAAAATTGGGTGTGGTGAATTACTGGCTCTTTTTTCAGGAACACTACCGTTCCTTCTCCTTAAATAAACATTTATTACTTCATAGAAATCTACAATTTCAGATGGATATGGATAATTTTTCAAATGGGGAAAATGTTGTCATAGCAACCTCAGTTTGCAAGTGAGCCTCCTGAATGCAGGCTAAAATAAATCAGCAAACAGAGGACAGTTTTGCTGTGACAATGTAGGGGGATCCTGTCATTGTCATATGCCGAAAATATAATCGCGAACAGATGTTTCCTAAGAAAAAGAGAAGTAGTATTGCAGAATCTCGTCTCCTCTTTGCCTGAGTTGCATCATGTAAATTATATGCAAATCTATTTATATATACCCTATATTACAATAAATTAATTGTTTTCTTATTATGTCATTATTCATAAAGAATTCTCCAACTTTTTAAAAATATTTACTCAGTTGCATTGATTATACCAAGTACTAAGTTGTGACTTACAGTGCTGAATTAGCCCAGCTACAGAAAATACATTATGTAATGATTCTGCCCTTTGGTCCCCCCCCCAAATGTGGGCCTGGAATGCTCAGGGCGGTCCCCTTTTCTCCCTACTGCCCCCAGGGTGCAACCAAGTAACTAAGGACCATGATCACAGATGTATGACACCAGCTAAAGTTAGCTAAGTTAACCTCACACTCTCGCAGGGATTTTTTCAGTCAGCACATATCTGATTGAGTTTCTTTATCCTAAGAGTTTCGCATTTGTTTCTCTTATACAACAGCCACTGGGATATATTTCCATTCATCAGTTGCTAACTGCTTATCCTGCTCTAGGTCATGTGGGTCATTTGGAGTCTATCCCAGGCAGCAGAGGGCACAAGGTCGGGGACACCCTGGGTGAGATGCCAGTCCATCAGATGGCACAAACTCTCATACACACCGACATTTCAATGGGAAAATCCCTAATACCAACCATGACAGCTTTAACCTCTACCCAGCCCTAACCTTAACCATAAGTAAGCGAACAGAATAAATGTCTTTTGGCATTTTTAGTTTTTTGATCGTGGTCACAGATTTTTATAAAATTGAGATTCTCCTTGTTGGGACTGAAAAACGGGTCCCCGCAAAGTCAACATAACAGGTTTTTATCACATTCTGGACATTTGGTCCCCGCAATGTAATACATACATAAACCACTCACACACATATCCACGCATTCAATTTAGAGATGCCAATTGGTCTTATTGCATGAGTGCCCAGAGAAAGGTCATGCAGTGCAGGAATATGCAAAATCCACACACGCAGAGCAGAGGTGGGATTCGGCCCAAAATGAGAGAGCATGATTTTTGTTGGGTGTGCCTGGGTATTGTATTTAACCAAGCAGAAATGAAAGAACAATCGCTCTGCGGTGCATTGATGCATTTAAGACACAAATTTGCATAGGGACTAAATGTGCAGACTCAGGCCTGTACAGGAATTATTTCACCACATGAATGTTCTCTTCTTAAAGCTGATGTTTTTGAGGGACGAAGTGGTGCGTTTCACCAGAGACTGAAGCTACAAAAAGAGTAACACTCAGCCACGGAGATCAATGGGTCTGGTAGGAAGAGCATTTCTTTGCGAATCTGTATTTGTTGTCGAAAAAATGTTGACAAAAATCTTCATCAGTGCTAATGAGACACGTCGCGTGTGCCTGTGAATGTGTTTCTGCCACGTCTCAGGATGTTTCTACGTGAATGTGGGGTACTGTGTGTGACAGCGAGGTTGATAGGGGGGAAAGCGTGCTGTTGTCCAGAGGATTTCTTGCCTTGCTTTACATTCATGGTTTCCATAAAGAATTATGAATGTTTTTTTGTGACAGTCAAGTAATGTAAAAACAAAGATCTCCTTTATTACGGCAAACCCTACAACAAGATATACAATAATGCAGGAGGATAAATTTATATTTGGTAGTTTATAGTACAGTATACATTTTGTGTGCCATTTTTGAACATTCATGTTAAATTTCACCGATTTTATTGGCTAAATATACGAACAGCACAGAAGATGCACATTTCTGTACTGTGGTGGTGCACATACCCATTGGGAAATAAAGTGAAACTGACATATGCTGGGTTTCAATTCTCAGTTTTATTTTGATCTATCATCTATGCGAGCCAGGTTATACTGAGATGGTATTTTGAAATACTTTACAGTAGCTCTTCTGCATTCACCCATTATTCTGTCCATCCTTCCATCCATCCATCCATCTGTCCATCCTCTAATAGCTTATCTTAGTCTGGAATCTGTAGCCTATTTTAGGCAGTACAGGGCACATTGCTGAGGTAACTTCCAGTCTAGCACTTATTCATTTCATTGCTTACAGTTTCTTGAAAGTAATTATTACACAACTACTGAGAAATTATCACACATAATGGTATGAGACAATATTGCTGGGAGTGATTACATTGCACCGAAGGTAATGTCAAAATGCAAGACTTCAATCGACATTTTTAAATTAAGCTAAATACATTCCCGTTATTCTCATTAAAATTCCAATAACATTGGAATATCATGCTGTTTTTTTTTTTGTCATTTCAGGTCAATGCACATCATCAGCTATATCCAGGAGACATCATTGAGTTTCCACGGAACAAGTACTTTTCTCACTTCGGGGTGTATTATGGAGAGAGAGACGGAGTTCCCTATGTCGCTCATTTAACATCGCGGGGTATGTTGATGGGGTCGGTTTCTTTGAGGCTCAGAAGCATTGACTACGCTACGCATCGGAAGTATCTTTGCTCTTCATAATTAAATGTACAATAATAACAATATATTTCTAACGTCTAATATGTCTTATTTTCACTCATTTTGTCTAATATATTGGGTAATACGAGTGTAATTGTTATGACCTGCCTGTACGATCCTCTTGTGTGCCACGCCCGCTTATTAACCAAGTGCTCAACCCCGATTTTGACCAGCTGTTTTCTGTCAGTTTGATTCTTCCGACGTATTTAATTGTCCACGTCAAAGTCTGTAACCCCAGGTCTGTCATTGATGTTTTAATGGTACATGGTACTGTGTCCTGCATTTGGCGTTATTCCAAATAACCCCCCTCGATCCTGATTCCTCGTCTCCCCGTTCCTGCTTCCGTGTCAAGCAATTATAACTGTAATGGTGACTAAAGGGTGTTGTTTCATGTCTAGAGGGCTCTAATAATGTTAAAAACCGTATTTAGAAGGTAATGATTAATCGCGATAAACGAGGGCGACTAATATCAAGTGCCATGCCAGTTCAAGAACTTCCTGGTTCTGGACTCTACTAAAGTATGAGATATACAAATGCTACAATGAAACATTTGCATTTATTACATAATGTTGCAAGTAATGTGAAAATCCACTCGCTAAGTCCAGTCTACAGTGTAATTCTTGTGTTTTTGATCATCTCTGTCTTAAGATTCCGACTCCAAGATCATCCTCTTTGGAAGAGCATTGAAGTCTACAGTGAAGTTAGACCCTGTTACCGTTGTGGGGAAAAAATACAAAGTGAGGAACTACCTGGACGAAAAGCACCCACCGCGGGACTTTTACTCGCTTGTCAAACCCGAGATCGACGAGGCGATTGGGAAACTGGTCACCTATGACATCCTGTTCCACAACTCTGAGCACCAGGCCACCATGTTTCGATATGGAGTCAAGAAGTCAGAGCAGGTAAAGGCACATGTATAGCAGTAACAGGACTGCCTTACAGCCCATGACACTTCCGGCTTTGGGCACTGAGCTGCTGCTCTTTTTCTCACTTTATATCAGTGTTATCCGATGCAGTCCTCAGGGACCCAAAGAAAATCCATGTTTTTGCTCCCCCCGCTGGCAGGAAGCAAAAATGTGGACAGCGGACAGGGTGCTCGGAGGGAGCAAAAAACGTGGACCTACTGTGGGTCTCCGAGGACCGGATTGGGAAACACTGCTTTAAATTACTCAAAAGATAGCACAATGTGTTTTAATATTTCCGTGTTTCTGACAAGGAAATTTACATTCAGTGAATATAATTTTCTTTTTCAGATTGAAAAGGTCTATGCTAAAATTGTCCCAACCTGGAAATCACTCTTCGAGAAGAAGAAAATGTGAGTTAAGGACAACTTGTGTTTATTTGTTTTAATTTTATTATTATGTCTTTTTAGACTTGGCGAACCATTATTATGTATGGTTTAGCATAAATATTAATCTAGCTAATATTAATTTAATATACAGGAAAATGGAAAAAACAAAAATCAGCAGCTGTGGAGAAGTCCTGTTAGTTTCAGTTTAGTTTTATCATTGAAGTGTTTTTTCTTTTCTTTTCTTTTTAATTACTGTATGCAGTTTCATTAAGCTTGCTGACTTTATGGTACATCAATGCACGTTCTGATTTAATAACCAATGTTATATTACTTTTGATGTAGTATATATTTACAGTGTCTGTTTATTTTCATTTTAGCCATGGAACTTCATTTAAATATCAATATATCTGATTTCCTTATATGGTCAGTCACTTATGTCCACATACAGACACACATACACATATTTATAGTAGGATAACTTTTGTATAGCAATTATAACAAATTAAATAAAATGTGTTGTGGAAATCTTGGTGAGATATCGTTTTCCCATCCAAACATTACAGCAGCCACCTGCTGCGTTTTTACTTTTTCTCACTTGATATATTAAATTTTCAACAAGAGCCAACTGTCATAAATAAAGTGACAGTAAAGATGCAGACATGGATTTTTTTTTTTTTGAATTGCTTAGAAACACTTTAACAGAAATTGTTACATTTTGTGAAATCATAGGAGAGGAATTTAGCTTTTTTTCATAAGATCATAAGACTCTTGTGTAACAGTTAGCACTGGACCAGCCAGTCAATCAGCAACGGCTCTTAATTTTTCAAGTAAACATCTTGTGGAGAAGTGCAAGATAGGCCATTTTGTACTGCTTATTATTTGCATTACTTTTTAACACCCATATATACTGTTACTGTGACAACATGAGTGCCATGTTGCTTTAGTACTGGTTCATGCAAGATGCTTTACAGACAGTGATGGGAAAACTTTAGAAGCATTTCATCAGCTACTTTTTGTCATATTTTTTTCATTACATGTAAAAAAAAAAAAAAAATGTTTAAAGTTTCATACAGGAAAGGTTACATTTTCTCAGAATTTCAGCCCTATTAGATTAGATTAAAACACTTACTATATTACCACAGTCTATCACCTGGCACAGCACACCACAGAACTGTCTCTCCATTTAAACTGTATTGTACATGACCACCTTATATCCTTTGCAGCACAGAAAAAAGTCACTAAAATTAATTGTCATTTAACAGTAATAATAGTGACCTATTATACCATTAAAGCTGACCACTAGGTGGCAAGAGTGCTTTACTGTACAGTATCGCTATATTATACCCAATTCATTCCACTCTGGCTTTTTGTTCATGATTACTCTTTGTGTTTAAAAAAAATCTCATTAAAAACTGCTTGGTGAACAACTTGGGTTTTAGTCCATAATTCAGAATGAAAGTGAAATCGCAGCTATGCAAATTTTCCAGCATTTAAAAATGTGCAGCCTATTTTTGTACCAATTAAAGTGTGTTTTCTAGGATATTGTTACAGTTGATTGCTGAGGACATGGACATACTTATAACAGAGAAATATTGCTGACTCTACCGAGAAATCAGTAAATAAATATAAGATGAGAGCTCACATTTTATTCCATTCAGATTGAACTTATTCACTTCGTTTTTAAGTTTTTTTTTTTTTTTTTTTTGTATTTACTCATTCAGAAGTAATAGTAAAAGCAAAACCCTTTCAGGTCCTTATTACTGGAATAAAGTGTTATGTTTATTTAAATGATGCTATTTACAGAAAGACTGTATTATTTAAAAACTATATCATCACCGATTTAAAAACACTTCAAATAGGCAAACTTTGGTGTCTTCCTTGTGGTTGCCTGCAAAACAGGCATCATTCTACCATTCTAGAGTATGTGCAATATTACACTGATATGATTTAGCAATCGGAATGTCTGTATAAATTATTGTCGATTCCCATGTTTTTGTTGCCAGTAAAATAACATTTTTTTTCATGACACATTATTTAAATTATAATATTTCTTCAGCATCCTTTTCTCATATATACATTATTTTAACATAGTTTAATACATTAGTTTCTTGTCAGTTGTTAAGGGAAAATCCTGTGAGCTTCACATGACCTGCTGGTGCTACTCTTGCTGCAGATTCCCTATAAAAGTAATTTTATATAAAATCTGAATCATTCCATATATTGCCATGGCAATAACCATCTGCTGGAAGATATCTTGGGATGGGGGGAAAAAGCCAACGCACCATCTGGGGACGTGCTGTGAAATCCAGAGTAATGGAGCTCATTTTTTAAATCAGGAAAAATGACAACAAAGTCTGAATAAAGACTGAACCCATATGCATGGTGTCTCACTTTGTTGCCTCAGGTCGTCAGGGTTGGGGGTTTGAGTTGTTTATGTGTTGTACCCCTTTGTGTGGGTTTCAAAAGTTCAAAGTTCAAAGATTGGTTGGGCTCCCAATTTAGAGTATAAGTATATACGTGCCCTGCACTGGACTGGTATGCCATCCTGGGTCTTCATCTTAAGGAGTTAAGGTGGTTGTTAGGCTGTTGCTATGGTAGCTCATGTGGTATGGTGGCTGTGTCATTGGCTGAGAAGGAACGCTCTGATTAATGAATGGAAGTCAAAGGAAGGAGGGATGAAAAACACTGAAAGATGAGTGTGGGCAAATTTGGCTTTCAAAGGATAATGGGAGACATGGCCTGAGTTAGACCTTCAGGTTTGGCGGCTGGGGTATGTGCAACGAGCCCATGATAATTCAATGAAAGGATGGAGGGATGACAAAAATGGGGAAAAAGACAAGTGTGTGTCAATTTCTCTTGCTCTTGCTCTTGCATGATCTGGTCTGAGGTTGCTTGTGAAGTTTGGTGGCAAAGGCATGCAAAGTGACTGAGTGGCAGGACTCTGCTTCCAAAAACCCATCTTATTGTACGGGGCCAAAAAGCGACAAGAAACAGATCAAATCTGGAGTAGGAGTGTGTGTATCCTAAAACTGTATGCACGCACTCCTGGCTGGTACAGGACAGACGAGTGAAAGTTCGGGTCGACACGCCAAAGAAGCGCGTAGGATGAGAAATGTGCCAAAAATAACAAATAACAAAAAGAAAATCATTAAATGCAGTGGATAACAGTAATTTGTTTGCTCCTCCATTGCACTAATAATAGCTTTAATATACTGTATGTGGTAGAGATTTGTTGCTGTGAAGATAAATATATGACATCGCATTCCATAACCACAGATTGCCCCTGGTGGGCTACACATGATCTGTCTGAAAGATAACCCAACTGTCAATGAACTTATTAGCAATGAGCCAACACATCCCCGGGACAAACTGGCTCTCTTACTCAAAAAAGCAATTACTGAATTCTACTGAGGAGAAAGGGAAATTAAATTCAGTTTTAAAGCACAAGTCTCCAGCCATGCCATGTCCCATTCCAACTCCTCTTTTATAATTAAATTCATAGTAAAAAGATTATAATTATGTATCTGCTTTTAACTGCCATGCAGAGGTTAGCCTTCTGTAAGGTCTGAGGGCAACCAGGAACCGAAACACAGCAATAAAAAAAGAGTTTAAACTGCTTGTCTTATTCATGGTCATGGTCCCAGAAGCTATGGGCACAAGGCTGGCAATGGGGTGCCAAACCACTGCAGGGCACATGCGCAATTTGGTAACTCCAGTTAACCTGACAACCATAAGTAACCAAAAAAATTCAAGATTTCTGGCATTTTTAGCTTTTTGATTACATTCATAGATTTTTTTATAATACTGAAGTTATCCAAAAAAATGTCCCACAATGGCTACAAGTTTCATTAATGAAACATCACATTTGATACATTACATTTATTACATGTATTAAATTTATTTATTTAGCAGGTGCTTTGAACCAACGAAATATTCATAAGAGGGAACAGGATCAGCCAGTACCTAGAGCAACTGGGGGTCAAGGGCCTTTCTAACGGGCCCCAACGGTGACATCATTCTGCCATACTTGAGATTTGAACTGGCCACCTTCCAATTACAGGAAACCATAGAGCCACACGCCGCCTCAGTTTTATACATGATCAATAAGCAAGGAACCATCAAAAAACAGTGATAACACTGTCGACCTTGTGGTTCCATCTGTCAAGGCCAGGAGACTCGCTGTAAAAGCCAACAGGCGTGATTTACTCTGCAGCCACCAGTCATTCCACTTCTGATCGTGATCCAACCACTCGTGCAAAGCCAGACAACCCATCAGCGAGAGAAAGCCTTCTCCAGGAAAAACATTTGAAGCTGGATATCTGACAGACTAATTAAGGTGACTATCAGAGATCGTGGTGCTTTTATTTTAAGAGATGAGCCCAGGTGAAGCTAGCTTTGGGTGCTAACCCCAACCCCCCCCCCCCCACTTGGCGGAGACTCCCATAAATGACCATTTGTGGGGCCATAATCCAGTGAGCAGATGTTCTTGCGTTTAAATTTGGTCATTTACATAAGGGACAGACAAAGTCATGGGGGCTGCTGATAAAGTAACACTGTAATGTTTTGGAAAAATAAAACAATGGCAGATTTGCTTTGCACTTACATGCGGAATATAAAACATCCTGTGTATGTATCCTTAGGATAATTAAAACTCCTTATCCAGCATGTGCTTATTGTTTGCCTAATGTGTTTATGTGTTTATATTCCTCTGATTTGCCTTTGTAAAGTGACTTTGAGTATTTAGAAAAGTGCTATATAAAATAAATGTATTATTATGTCTCGTCTTCACACGTTTAGCAGAGATCTCGGCCTCATTTATTGAAAATAATATGCGTCTACTAGTGAAGAGCGTATGAATATATAATGTGTATTGTATTATATGTATTGAGACAAATCATACATAAGAACGACTGGACCTCATTCAGAAATTCACCAATATTTGCCATTTAAGTGTGATTCTTCAATGGATTGTGCTGTAGTCTGACAGCTGTTGCGGTCTGCTATGTGGGCGCTTATTGGATGTTTAATGTATATATTACATTGTAGGGACCAAATGTCAGCAGATAAGGAAAATAGACATCCAAGGGCACATAAAAGAGAGATTCCAAAGAGAGCCTAATCCATTCAATCACAGACATTAATACATGAAGACATAATATATCCTAATTAATATAATATATCCTACTTAATAGCTATACGATATTACCAATTATTGACTAAGTGGCCTTAAATGTCTGCAGTGGAAAGTTGGGTAACTGCATTAATGCAGTGACTGTGCATGAATCCGTCAGCCTTCCATAACTGCGTATCCAGTACAGGTCATGATGGTACAGAACACTTCACAAATGCTATAGGGTGCAAGAAACCACAGCCATATAACAAGTAAATGTCAGAGCTGAATAGCATTAAATTATGGGAGATAAATGAGGATCTAATGGACAGACACTGGCTGTGGCTGAACTAAGTCCATGACGAGTCTATAATGAGGTAACCTTCACAGGAACAGCTATTTGCCCTTTGTTGTACTGAGGTTATTGATCTCTTGGTTTTAATCGGTTCAGTCATTCTTTCTGTGTGTTCTATTAAATGGCTTGGAAAGCACCCTGGAACTGACAAACTTCTTCCACTCAGCAGATAAAAGAGTTTGGAGGATGGATGACTGCAGCAACAAGTCCAAGATGTCTATTAAATGCTTGACTGCGGGCAAGCTGCCAAAATCCCACCGAAACTGTTTTGGGCTTGTGTTGTGATTTATAGGAGATATTTGTCATATCCAGCTGAGACTGAACAGCCATTGGAATTTGTGTAACATCTGTTCCACACTCTGACATTAACTTGACTTTAAATAAAAAGAAGCCAATAAACATTTTCTGAATGAAATAGGCCGTATAAATACTGTATATCAGCAAATGGTTTTATATCTTATTATAAAACCATTTTGTGCTAAATAAATGTATAATAAATTTATATCGTAAATTAAACCTAAGTTAGAAATTATGAAGTTAATGCATATGAACTTATAGTTGCGACAAATAGGATGTGACACATCATTGAGGTGAACAGACGGGTTTTATTTGAATGGGACGTGAACAACCAGGAAATAAAGGAGGTCTGAAATGGAGAGCAGGAAGAAGAAGGGAGCACTGGAGGGAAGGAGGACACTGGGAATCAGGAACACACTAAACAGCGGTAACAGCAACCATGACCAAGCTGGGGAACAACTGAGGGCAGGTACATTTACACACGGATAACGAGGGACTAACAAAAGGCAGGTGTGGGTGATTGTCGCATTAGAACAGGAACAGGTGATTACGAGATGGCCAGCAACCCCTACTGGCCATATGGAGACATGACGGTGGTGGATCATGACGTAGGATAATGGTGACTCTTGGTTATTCATGTATCATTTAGATTAATTTATAAGTAGAAAATAATAGGTGAACTAATGTGAGGTGCAAACCTGCAAAAGCATTATCTGGTGCTCTGAGTAATAATTGTTTGTTTTTTTGTCACAACAAAAGTGCCAAAGAAAATGGTACATTAATTCAGACCCAAGGACAAAACACTGAACTACACAGATATTTGTCCTCTCAGTCATTTCCTCTTTGGCTGGCGAGCCTGTAACTATTCAGCACTGATACGACTTGGCCCGCTGACTGGAAGGTGCAAGGCTATGGAGCTAAATAAAGTCAAGCTGTCAGCAGATAGGAACCAAATCACAAAACAAAAGCAGGAACCGTAAAACAAATTAAAAAAAAAAAAGTCAGAATCTAAACCAAACAAATCTGAATCACAGAGATAAACCAAACCAGAGAACTAGTGATAAGAAATTTTAAAACTAATAAGAAGAAAGAAAAAGATACACCAGGGAAAAAGACCGTGATTAAAGACACTCAAACTTCAAGTCTAAAGTGGGAAACACTGACCGGAATGGGCTTATATTCATTGCTTGCATGTGTGAGTGTGTACATCTAGAAATGAGCATAGTCATAGGACCTTCCAGTAAGTGGATCAGCGGATGAGATGTGGCAGCATAATGCAGACACCTGTTAAAAATAACAATCATAGTACAACTGTTTGTATTACCCATTTTTACATGCTGCATGATACAGAACAAATGTCCAATTACACTGCTGGCAGTATGTTCATAAAACAGATTGCTTATGTCAATTGTTTAGCAAATTCTTGTTACAGTATTTTAAGGTGGAAAGTAAGCCTTATAATACAGTTCTCAAACCACTGATGCAGATTAATGTCAAATTAAACCATTAGCATTTGCAGGTGCATTTTGACGTAACACTCATGTGTTAATATGGATACTGATGCTGCTACTATTACTAACCTGAAAAACAAATTAGATACAAAATGGTTGTAATTAATTGTTCTATCACAATTTGCCCCAGTGACAGCCATGTAAGCTGCATGAATCTGTCTAGAATTATACAATATGATTTGGCAGCGGTAGGGGAACCATTCGTGTGCTCAGTTGATAAAAAGGCAATCAATGAATTTTGATTACATACTACAGAAACCCTGTAATGGGCTTGGCAGTAAGAGCTGAACCTTCAGATGAATGACACAGTGTGTGAGTTTTGCATGTGCGCCTGTAGATATAAAAATCCTATACAGGTCTGACAGCTTTGTCCCTGGTGGCAGCAGCACTGTGAGGTCACAGGGTTAGCTGTCCCATCAGTTTTCCAGTCAAAGGTATTTATACACAGCCTTGGAGAGCAGAGATACCATCTGACCATCTGTTGTCTAAAGCTTGATTAAAGCCAAAGTCACGCAGAACCACAGCGGTGAAATGCATTTCATCTCACAGTGATGATGACACTATCGAGATTATTGATTCAATGACACCTACATTTCTATTAGTCTAGGAATCCAACAGTTTTAGTTTCTTGCAATTTTGACATCTTCCTCGTTTCTTGGTCTTGTGAGAAGGAAGCATGTAGACAATTCTTAGTTATTAATAATTATCATTGGGATTTATGAGTTCACCTGACTGCGTATTTTGAGTCACAGAAAAGCCGAAAATACTCCCGTCACACACAGAGCGGGGAGAGGAACAATACCCCAATGCTGGAGGTGTGAGAAGACTCTTTCTTCCCCCACCTCCCCTGCTCTTGCACATTCACTTACCTGTATTTTTTTCCATTTACATTGGCTCACTGCTTACGTGATCTCTCCCTGTCATATGAATTTCCTTTTTGGGATGCAGTTAGGTGGTCCACTGGCTCACTGCTTACGTGATCTCTCCCTGTCATACAGTATGAATTTCCTTTTTGGGATACAGTTGGGTGATCCACTGGCTCACTGCTTACGTGATCTCTCCCTGTCATATGAATTTCCTTTTTGAGATGCAGTTGGGTTTGTTGATGGTTCTAACACAGTGTGCACTGCTCTGTGATAGGCTTGAATGCCACCCAGGGCTTCCCCTGTCTAACGTTTGATTGGCTCCTGGATCACAGCAACCCAATACTAGATAAGAAGAATTAGGTTTCTTTGAAATGCTGCTTATGTAATGGAAAGAAGTTTTCTTCCAGTAGGGTTTGTGGATCCAATTTTTGCAATAATCAGTAACGAAAAATAATCAGAAAAATCATATCAGGTTCTGTAAGCACCTGTATGCATGAAATCCAGGCCCGTCACCAGCCAGGGATTACTTCTGACTGGAGGGGTTCAAACTCATACTTTCAGCAACTGGCTATATACCTCTTTCTGTGGGGTGGGATTCAAACCCCTATTCTTTCTGTGCGGTTACGTGCCTGGTGGGCCTATATAATTTAAACAATCAGTTAAAAATCCTTATTAGCTAAAATGCAGCGTTGACAATTAACTAAAGGTCTAAACTCCAAACTTGGGTAGGTGGAATAAAGAAGAGGAGTGTATAATATTAATGTGAACGAGAGTAAAAATAGATTAGGCTATATCAGGGAAATCAGAAAGGACAAAAATTTGTTGGATCTACCAACACAATCAATTACTCTGCGGTACGATAAAAACAAATAATTTCCAATACAATTAGGGCAAACTATTTCGATGATAAGGCATGCTAAAACCTGAGATTAATTCTTACCTTTCTGTTGAGAAAACAAATACTGGGGGGGGCGGGGGGGGGGAATCTGCGTGATTTGCGGGTACTGCGTGTGTGGGCAGACTGGAGTCGGAGGGTGAGCGCCGGTGATGAAATGCGGCAGCTGACGCGGCGCTGTTAATGAGCGCGGCCATTCCTAGGCTGTGCTGTCACTGTGCCCTTGGAGTTGAGTGATGTCCAGCAGGGCTGTTAGGAGTCATTAACAGGCTGTCTGGACCCTGGATGATGTGCAATTCAGCTCCGGAAGAGTCCAATAAACCGGATCCTTGATTACCCTGAAGATTTTCCCTGTAGGATTTTACTTTTGATATTTATACAAAGACTACTTTTGGTATAATGAAACACAACCGATAAGAGATATTTTGGCATGAAATTGTAATCAATTTCACATATTTTGTTGGCTTTAGTAGAAGCGAACTAATTGGTTCTTTTTACCTTAATGGTGCCAGTTATTCAGATATTAAACTAATTTATAATTTTTGAGGTATGCCTTGCTTCATTGGGGTTATACAGTACAATAGGCTGAAGATCATCTTTGTCTAAATCTTTTTTTTTCAGTTCTTTTTTTGTGGATTTAAAGAATTTTAAGTGTAAAAGGAGATTACACTGTTCACTGACTTTCCTGGGCCAAGTTATTCAATGAATGTCAGCATCTCAAAGATCTTTAAAAGGTCACCAGTGCAGGGTACAAGATTCAAACAGCATTACTCAAAAAGAGCCTAGCTGAAACTTTGTAGGATTTAACTCTCTATTACCTTTTGAACCTCTCTAGCCAATCAGAAAAGCTGCTAAATCAGATGGGCGGACTGAATGACATCATAAAATAAAAAAAAAACTGATTACACTTCCTGAATAAAGGTGCAAGGTGCATAAGAATGTGGATGCATCTTGCATTTCCAAAACACATTTGCTAAAATTCAAAGCTCCATTCATATTCGCTATAGCCTGTTAGAAAGGTAACAGACTAGACATTTGTGGATGGATAGAAAATTTATCTCAAATACTAAATCTGCAGTCAATAATAATCAATTACTTATTGAGAATGCCATGTATTATAACATGATGGACAAATTAGTTAAAGAGCATAGCAAATTTAAATATTAAATTTTAATTCAAACAAATGACTTTTGAGGCATCAACATAAGAACATAAGAACATAAGAACATAAGAAATATACAAAAGAGAGGAGGCCATTCGGCTCATCAAGCTCGCTTGGGGAGAACTTAACTAATAGCTCAGAGTTGTTAAAATCTTATCT
>JAABNX020000201.1:0-16760 GCA_015163995.2 Mormyrus lacerda | reverse complement strand
TATATGGGGGGAGACAGGGGAAGACTTTTAGGGCCACAGACACTAGTGAGTAGGGAAACAGACACTAGTGAGTAGGGAAACAGACACTAGTGAGTAGGGCCACAGACACTAGTGAGTAGGGCCATAGACCCTAGTGAGTAGGGAAACAGACACTAGTGAGTAGGGCCATAAACACTAGTGAGTAGGGAAACAGACACTAGTGAATAGGGAAACAGAGCTATTGATCTACCAGGTCACCCCCTCCCCCCATCAGCAACTTATCAGTAGGGTCACCCATCCATTTGTTCAGAGCACTCGGATCCTGCGAACTCCAAGAGAACCAGGAGACTGTCCCAGACATACTGCAACTAACGCGTGGCCAGTTCTGCTCAGGCCAGAGGCGTCCCGGGATATCAGAGAAGCATCTATTAGTGCTGAAGTTCCGCACGGTGTTTACCAGTGGTTGTAACTGAATTCTGAGCTCTGGACAAACATGCTGGCAGTGATTCACTAAGTAATGAGAAGATTAGACGCCTTTTTATACTGATTCACGCAATCCAGAAAGTTGTAAGAAACTTGTATTCTAACGCAGCTCTATTTTAACACAGCCCAACAATTCGCGAGGGGATTGACCAATCCAGTGCGTCACATTCTTACTTTAGCGTGCTTTATGTCAGATCAGATTGCCACGTGGGTGTGTCTCCGTGAAAAATAGCAACCCTCCCTCAACACACATGCTCACGCGCTCACAAACAAGGTGTTCATTTCATTCCAAAGAATATTTCACTTTTATTTCTTAATTGAGGTATGTTATTCAACGGTTTTAGTATGGCACACGGCCAATTTTTGGTCCCAAGTTTTGCTTTATATTTTATATTAAACATCCCTTTTATCCCTTTTATATTGTAAATGCCTGATCTGTTCCTGTGTGTGTGTGTGTGTGTGTGTGTGTGTGAATCTTGACATTTCTGCCATGAGGAATATGAAGGCTGGGTTTTTTGATTGGCATTATATTTACCAAAAGGGAGAGGCATAATTTTCCTTTAGTAAACATCTTAATCATTGTCTTGGGCTGTTTCATGGAAACAGAACCTGTTCACTTTTCCATTATTGACAGAAACGTGAATTTAAAAACCAATTGTCGAGTTATACTGTAAGTCAAAAATAGGTCACGTTGCCAAACAATGACCCAAAAAAATATAGCAAACGTATGACAGGTACAATTTTGAGTGTTTTTGTGAAGTGGCTAGATGAATATTTCATAATAAATCCTTTGGAGATGTTACGGTCTGCTGTGAATTCATTCATTCAGCACCACACCACTGGATAGCAGCAACAAGCTCCTCCTCATGGTTGGCATGGAAACCACACATGGGGGGAGGGGGGGGGGCTAACTAAACGTGAGTGCTAATTACCTCAATTGGGGGCTGGGATTGTGGGCTTAAAGCCTGAGCTGGGGAGACAGGTGAAGGTATGTCAGCCACCTCCTCCGCCTATGCGGGTGACGATCATCCTGAAGGCGATGCAAAGGAGCCTGTGCCTGCCTGTAGGGGGACCCCCCCTGCTGCCCCCCTACTCAGGGTCCACAGTTCATTCTCATGTCCTCCCAGCTCCTCATGAGGCTCCTGCTGCATCACAGATGGTTTGCAGTTTCAGATCACAGAGAACAGCTGAAACAGGAGAAAGAATAAAAACGTACTTGGAGCGTTTAAAATGATCCTTTCCATTTAGGACGAACCGCTTCAAAGATATCCTCAGCCGGCGGGTTGAAAAAAAAACCAAAAGGCAATTGTGGCCGTGTATGTGGGTGCATATGTGGCAGAATAATTAGGGATATTTGTAACTAGGAATTTATAAACTTGAACTATAGCGCCACCTGTATTATTTAGGGACTGGTATGCTTTCGCGCTAAACTGTAAATTAAACAAAGCCACGATGCTTTATTGGTCCCTGTTGGGAAATCCTCTTTTCAGTTACACTGTCTTGTCCTCCATAGGTGAAAGCAAGCTTAGCAGCAGAGGGTAGCCCCCCCCCCCCACAGTGGTGCCCGGGGGCCTTCCGATCACGGGCAAGCGACCTTCCGATCGCAGACACAGAGTTTTAGCCCACTGAGCCACACGCTGGCCCTGAAAGGCTTGATGACAGTATTGTGTAAAAATAAGCAGATGGAAGGGATGATGATTAATAATTAACGATGATTAACAGCCAGTCCTGTTCCTTCCAAACTGGCATTGGTTTTGTTCTATTATGGTTAATTTGTTGATTACCATCATCAGTATAAACAAAGAGCCCGTCATCATGCGGTGTAGCTCTAATGTGGGTTTAAGTGTTAACGCAGATCAAGTTTTGCAGTTTATGTGCTGGGGAGGTTCAGCAGGCTGATGAGATGGGTGTTGGGTTGCATCCTGTGCTTGGCAGAGTAGCCACATCTCCGGTGGGCCCTGGATCAAGGTCCTTAGCCCCCTGAAAAATGTTCCGGCTCTCCCTGCACTTTGGCCACATGAGCTTCACTCTCACCTCTATGTGTTGTGCACGCCTTGGAAAAAGTGAGCAAGGTAGGATTTCGGAAGAACTACCACATTCTAACATTCTTGCACAAAATGCCAAATAAAGCTTCATTTCACGACCGGTCAGCCTCCGGACTGCACGGAGAGCGGGGATGAGGCACAGGAAATCCGAGGCATTCCGGCAGCGCCGGAATTACGCAGGGCACCCGGCGCCCACGCGCGCGGTTGACCTTTGAGCGACATCAAAGGAATCGGAAAGTCGATCAAGGAGGAAGGGTTTCAATTATACATGCTGAACACTTAAAACCTCAAAAAAGAGAAACGAAAAGAAACCGGCAAATGAAAATCACCCCGCGCTCACCTATAAGAAATAAGATCGGAATCGTTGATTGAAATGCGGGGGAGGCTGACGATTTTCATTTTTCGATTGTTATCAAGTGTATAAAGGCAAGGGAGAGATTATGGGTTTTTTTCTAGCTCTTTATAAAGTAGGACACGTCTTTTTTATCTCACCCCATCACCCAGTACTGCCTTCTGTGCCCTTTTTATTCGCATTTAAAACAACTGCACACATCTGGGCAAATCTGTAGGGTACGGTTATGATTTCTGGGGAAATGGTACCTAGGATTTTTTTACCGCGCCGCACAGATTTATATTCTTTTAATATACTTTTTAAATCTATTTCTCTCCCTTTGAGTTCCAGTTAGACTATAAACTTGGGGGATGTCTAGTCACTGAACTGTAATTCATAATAATCTTTTTGATCGAGTAAAGTCCTTCATCAATTTTCATTTTTTAATAAAATCATATTTTGGGTTTTTTTTTTTAACTGTACAAATCTCACTTATTTTTATTTTGATGGAAGAATCATTGACCCGCCGGCCGATTATCCCGTAGCCTGGGGCTTGAAGCCGATCCCCACCAGGCCGATGAGCACCCTGGGCAGGATGGCAGTCCGTCACGGGGAGATCCACAAGAAAATCATATATAGCTTAATATCATTTGTGTCATTTTTTTTTTTTTTACCATTTATTGAATCTAATAACGTTCACAATTTTCTTTTTAAGTGCTAATTTGTACATTTTAATTTAAGTTCACCTAGCTGTATCGTGTCAGTGGAAATATTAAAAAATAATTCATAAATTTCAAACGGATGACTAGTCCGAGTCTTCCTTTATTATTCCCGTGACTCACTTAATCCGAATCTGGCGTAAGATGCATAATTATACCTGGTTAGATTCCCCACCACTAACTCACACGAAGCGGTAAGGTGAAACCCGATGGCGTCTTTCACACAGGAATGGCGGCAGCGGAGACGGTTCTCCCTGAGGCGGAGATAATCGCAGGCTGATGCATTTACCAGGCTGGCGGGAGAGAGAAGTCCCCTGGAAACGCGCAGGATCCGCAACTCGTTTTCTGCACAAATACCACTCTGATGTCTTTATCACCCGGTATCTGTACTCTCCATTCTTACAGTAGCGCTGCAAAGCTGACTCCATACCCCTTCCCCCTCATTACCCTTTTTCCTCATACCTGCATATCCATCCATTTCCAAACTATTTTTAATGTCTTATCCAATTCCACTGTGAATATATTCCTAAGAATTTCAGATCAGGATCCCGATCAAAAAGATGGTTGGTGATGAAATTGATGTTTACACTTATTTTCATTTGTCTTCTTCGTGTTCAGTGCCAGTCCCTCTAACACCTAGATGTGTAGTGACAGAAATTTCATTCTCAATTGATGCTAATGTTGCAAATCAAGTTTGACACCTAGGAATATATTTGTCTCGGCCGAAAAAGGGACACGGGACAGCATTAAACACACAAGCTTGATTGTGCCTTTTCTGCCTGGCCGATTACATATGACCGTGACACTTTGCACATTCAGTGTCTATCGGACCCTTTACAGTACCATAGGGGTCCTTCTGGAATATACATCTTACATTTCCAGTATGGATTTCGCACTCATGTCTGACATTATAATGCAGGAATGAGCAATACTTTTAAACTTTATGAATCTGCATGTATGATTGTAGTTCTGAAGATTTGGTCAACAGGTTAACTAGTTAACTAGTGTTCTAAGGAACAGGGAATTCCTCTGTCAAACCGCCTGTCTGTCAGTGTCAAGAATGTGCACTTTGTCACTTAAGGAAATGAATAAGAGCTTTCCACTTGTAATATCTTTCCTCCTTTTGAAATGGAAGACAAAACATCAAGAAGACATTGGCATAGCTGATATTTTTTAAAGAAAAATCATTTAAGGTATAAGGAAAATTACCATTTATATTAACAGTATTCGTTAAACAGAGTATACAATATATTATCTTAATTATCAAAAAACCTCATCTCAGTTTCCTATGAAGTCATATTCACAACTTGGCAGTAATATACAAGCTGCCCCATTCATTCTCACTTCCCAAATGAAGCTCTGGTTTGTAGATGCAGACATGAAGTCCTGAGTGATTCACTGCTGGCGGTTTTGTCGGGTGACCCTCCCCCATCTTAAGAAGTCCAAGACAGGGGATGAGGCGTTGGGTAGTGATGCACTGGCTGGTGGGTTTGTAATGGAACTCAGACTCCGTTCTCTGTGTTAGCAAACGGCTAGCAGCCATCTGCCATCGATTGCATTTTACGACCATCTTGTTTTCCCGCCTCGTCTGCCCCAATCCTCTGTAACTGGGACCAGGAAGAAGATGTCAGTGAAAGCACAGCCAACATCTAGCCAGCTAGATAAAGTGTGCGATGTCATCTTAGGGATCCTTCAAAATGTTCTTTCTCTCTGTCGAAATGAAGGAAGACGCGGAGCCACCAGTGCGCCGTCACCCATGTGTCGGCAAACCTGATTTCTCAGGAATCCACTTGGCCTCCGCCGTCCCGCCTTCGAGTCACTCTCAGAGGCCGACCTGCCGGTTTGGGGAACAGGTTCTTCGACATAGAGGAACGCGAGCGAGGGCCGGCCTGTGGGTGTGATGGCTCACGCAGATAGCTCACTCGGACGCCTCCTCGGGGTATGAGCATGGCGGAGACGGGATGGCGCTCGGGGTGGGCGGCCGGGAGGCTCAGCTTCGTGGGAGCCTCTCGATGAGGCAGGTGTTTCATGGAGCTTCATGTAGACGTATGGATCGGGAAGAGGACGCACACCCAAATATACATTTACGAAATCCTGTTCTTCAGTGGAACCAGAGCAAATAGGCAGATTAATACCAGTAGAGATCTTTCTTCTTTTCTGGAACTTGTACGCCTAAAGGAACAAAACAAAAAGGCCCATTATAATGTAAATAGAAAAAAAAGTCAGAAGTACAAACACCTGCCAAACGAATACATTTCAAATGATAAGCTGGATCCTTGCACATAACAGATTCAATTGTTAAAGGGTTCATAACCAGTGCTGGGTAATTCAGGTCCACAAGCTACAAATGCAGACCAAGATTTTGTTTCTACCAACCAGGTAAGTGTGACTGTGACTCTTTATGCTCAGCTGGGTGGTAGAAAAAGACAAAATCTTGGTCTGGATTAGTAACTTCTGGATCTGAAATTCCCAGCACTGTTCATAACATCCCACAGCATACTACAAAGGACTACAGTAAGTGGTAGCAGTACCAGAGTCAAGGTTGATCCCAGATTCGAGTGGATCTCTGAATCCTGCGGTGGGGTTCCATCCTGGAGGAAGGTCAGGTTTGGACGGGGAGCTGAGCGAGGCGGCTGCTACGGGCCGGTCACAGTGGAGCAGGCCCAGGAATGAGTTGGCATAAGGGCGTTCTGCTGGGCCGGGCGCCTCAGCGGGCCCAGGGGGGGGGTACACCACTGAGGGCATTCCGAAACCCGCAGCTGCCCTCGGGGCAAATGACCACAGGTTAGATGGGCTGCTCATCACCCGCTGCGAAGTGTGGGCATCTTCCAGCATGGAGAACTGGATCTGTCCCGAGGAGGTGGAGGGATATGGAGGTTCTGACCAGGAAGACGCTGGGAATCCCCACTGCACCGGGATGAGGTCCTCTGAAAAGGCACGGGATAGAATCCAGTCATTTCACCGGCAGCGGTTGCGCGTGACTTTGTGAACCGGTAGGGGTTTGGTTTCTGGCCCCACGTCTACCTGATTTGGGTGTCCGGAGGCTGCTCTTGCCCTTGCTGGTGAGGTCTTTGGGTCTGTTGGCTTTGTTGAGTGCGCGGGAGAAATGTTCATCCACTACACTGTTGATATCTCCCTGGAAGTAGGTGAAAAGAACACTAGTGGACTGATCGTCAGCCTTCACAGTCACTGGGCTCACGGGTCGGTCGTCCATCACTGGGCTCTAAGGAGAACATGGGGAATAAACTTAGTTATAGCTGATAACTGATAGCATCGGTCATTCTGTGTACTGCGTAACTTCTATATAAAACGTGGTTTACATATAATATATATCCCTGTGTTATTAGAGCCGTTGCCTACAATACACATATACATTTAAGTCTTACATCACTAAAGGGAACTTAAAATAATACCGGTAATTTTTTTTTTACACTTCACCGTCTACACAATGCTGAGCAATAGGAAAAACTTCACACGTTTCATTATTAGTAAAGCAGCACAGGCCTTTAACTCGCAATATGCAGATTTTCTCTCGCTCAAACATAAATACACACAGTGTTTGATTTATAATCCAGATAGCCATTAAGCGTGTTCAGTACATTCGTTAATTTCTGCCTGTTCCTTCATTTGTACATCAGCACATACAAATCAGAAAAACATTTAGTATAACTTTATTTAAACATAAAAAATAATCCCCAGATTTCCGCAGTCTTCCCTGGATCGCTTACCTAAAGTTGGTCAGTACAGAGATGAGCGCACGTTTTACAGGCAAACACAGACCGTCATGTCATGTTAGCCCGAAGATTCTGCGCAAATAAGCGCAACAATCGCAAGGAAAAGGCGCACTGCCTTGCCCGGGTCCCCGAAGCTGTCCAACAGCCTGTGGTTGATCGCAAGTCTAACGCAGTCTCTCAACAGTCACTTATTTCCCTGCAGTGACACTATTTAGAATAAAATGCGCTCCGGCCAGTTAAACCCGCAAATCGAGTTTTTAAAAAATGTCTTCGAAACCTACAATATCGCAACCAAATTGAAACTTGGCGTTATCGGTAGCAATTGTATCACAGCATAACAAATGTATTTAGTAATTAGACAATCCATACAATAGGTATTGTATTAAACACATATTTTTTGAATTTTAATACTCTTTTGAGTTGTATTTTACATTATTGTTATATAGTGAAAAGTGTTGTCAGCTCTGGCTAGCTGGGCGGCGTGAGACTTTCAATTCTAGACAAGTCTACACACACATTTACATGTATGTAAGCGTTTATTACACTATCAAAAGTCTGTAGAGCTTGCGGGCTACCCCAGCGCTTTTGATGTAGCCTATTTTACGTGGAATAACTTGCCGTAAGATTTCTTGCGTGAGCGTGAGCGTGAAAGCGCGAGTGTTACGCCAGATGCGTGAGAGCTAACAGACCTGGAAACGATTTCCAATTGTAATTTTTTAAAAAAATAGCTAATCGTTTGTAGAAGGCTCGTTTTCTTTTATACCACTACTATCATCCGCATGATAAATAAAATGGATGAAGAGGCGATTGGACGAATGCTGTTTATTGACAGTATCATGAGCTTTAAAATGGGCCAATAGAAACGCAGCAGAAGCAGCCTCAGCTAAAAAAGCAAACGATCACAATACAGCAGACAGAAATATGTGCTTCATCTGTTTATTCCTTTTACTGTGTTCGAGTCTCAACATTACGGGAGAAAAAAAAAATACAATTCATGAACTGCATTTAAGCATCGACCAGTCCCTGATAGATAAATGCACAGGAACAAACCTCAAATTACACCAATAGTCTTGCATTAAGGAGGAAGGAATTTGACAGCTGGGGCTAAACCAGAATTTCAGGAGCTGAGGCAGGGATGTCTGTGTATGATTGACTGCTTCTCTTCTTATTCCAGGAGGCCCATCAAGTCCTAGGGGTGAGCAGTGTAGCACAGCAGGGCGCCAGGCCGGGGGCTGGGTCGGCTGCCTGCTCGCCCTCTCGCCCCCCCACCCGCCTACGTGTCGTCCTCGTCGCTGCCGGCGATGCTGCTGTCGGTGGAGTGCACCTCGGGGGGCCCCGCCGCACACGTGTTGCTATCTGGGGCCTCTTCGGGCCCCTGACCTGCCTCAGGCTCCTCCCCCGGCCCGGCTTTATTAGCCACCGTCTGCTCCCCTGTCGTATTCTCCCCGGTTCTGTCTCCGTTGCTTCCGTCTTTCACCTCATTCCCTCCATTTTTTTCCTTTCCTTTTCCCTCCAGGAAGGTGTTCCAGCCTTTCAGTCGCTCCTCTCGCTCCCGCGTCGTCTCCTCCACCTGAACACACACACACAAAACATCACTGCATTCGCCGATTCAAACCAAAAGAGAAGCTCTGGTTTGAGAAACTAATGGGATAAAGAGGCTAGCTTCATAAACGCCGGCCGCACCTGGTAGTCAGTGGTGCCGTCCCACAGCTGGGCTGACAGTTTCTTCCCCCCAAACCAGCGGCCTTCCAGGGCTATCTGACACACATCAGCATCTTCTGGCTCTTTAAAGGCGACAGACGCGACCCCATCTGGATGTCTCTGCGGGGGATGATGGAAAATTCAGGTGTGGGTTCAGTTGGATCAACGGAGATCTTGTTTCTACAGTTTAAAAAAAATGGATACTCACATCAAAGATGACGACCTTCTTCACCTGGCCAAACTTTTCGCACTCTGTCCGTAGGTCGTCCCGGATTTCATTCAGGACCAGAGGGTCCTCCTGAGAGAGGGAGTGATGAGAAACAGCCGCACCTTAAGTCCTCTATGAACTGCATATGCAGACAGCGAAGATATCAGATCGGACATTGGCGAGAAATCACTGGCACCTTAAAGGACATGCTCTCTAGGATAGCATGGGGGTGTGTGCGGGTAAGGAGGGAGGGGTGTGTGAGGGTGAGAGTGTGAGGAGTTGTGTGACGGTGAGTGTGAGGGTTTGTGTGAGGGTGAGAGTGAGGGAGGAGGGTTTTTTGAGTGTTTGTGTGAGTGTGATGGTTTGTGTGAGTGTGAGGGTTTGTGTGAGTGTGAGGGTTTGTGTGAGGGTGAGAGTGAGGGAGGAGGGTTTGTGTAAAGTGAGGCACCTGAGGAATGGAGTTTCTCGCCAAATAAAAGCACTGAGGGCCTGAGGATGTGCTTTTACTTTCCATTACACTCACTGGGATTTTGCTTTCCATTTAGAGAAATAACCACACGGACCGACTAGTTTTTTAATGAACCAGCAAATGTGAGGTGAGGTTTTCAATAGCACACAGCAATGTGACTCGAACCCTCATGAGGCATCATAACACCTTTTGTACACAGAGAGGCGCTGGACTCCGCGTGGTACGGCCAGCATGCAGAACACAAGAGGGAGGTGTAGATCACGCCGAGCCAGGCACGTCCGTGCACAGCGTCCAATAATGTGCATTTTTAAACAAATATCTGAGAGCTTTACAAAGATCATATTTCATACCACTGCCAAGTGTGTGTAGAAGCTTGAGTTAATATGCAACATTGGCATTAGTGCTGATCTCTCAGATCAGTCCATCACTGCCGCACTGGCAGCGACGGCCCTCCAAATGCCGTCTCTCTGTTGTGAAAGCGGCCCCCCGTCTGGGTCCCAACCCACCTGCACACAGAGTTTCCCACAACACACCCGGAATCCCAGCAGCCACCGTGCACTGGGGTAGGGGCGGTCCCGGCGGAATGTGGTCTAACCTGGTCCCCACGGGCGCCGCCACAACACAGCGGCACGACCGGATGCCGATCAAACGAGTTGTGGGCGCTGACGGATGGACGCCCACACACCACCTCGCAGCCCTGACCGTGCCAGATAGGGGGCGCTCACCTCGAACTCGCTGGGGTGGAACATGTTCCTGATGATCACCACGCGCTCGTGCCGCTTCCGGACATCTCCGGCCTTCTCCGGCCTCCAGTCCAGCTGCCTGGGAGCAGAGATCGGGCTGATTATCCAGGGACATCATGGCGGGGGTTTACGCCCCCTGCTGGCACACTGGGTACAGTTTCCTGTGCACATCTACCACTGATCATCAGTGTTTATGAGATTACTGCGGAGTTAGCCCTGATGGGGGCAGTGGGAAACAAACAGCCGTGCAGAAGAGCAGGCAACCTTAACAAGCCAGCTTCGTCGATTTCAAAGCGATATCAGGGGTTAGTGAGGCGGCCCGCAAAGGCGGCCTTACTTCTGCTGCTGCTGTAGCTTCTTGCGATAGTCCTTGCTCCTCTTCTTCTTCTTGCTGGCGTCGTACTGGCCCTTGAGTTCAAAGCGCGCCACCTCCACGTGGAGCTGGTAGCCTCTTACTTCGGACTCGTCCAGGAGCCGCAAGGCGAGTCCCACAGACTCCCTCTGGGAGAGCAGCAAGACACACTGAATATACACACAGGGGCTAAGAAATGAAATTCTCTGAAGCTCATTTGATACTTTCTTAATTAGCTCCTGCTACGGACTCTGTTGCCCCCTACAGGTAATGATGAGGACACTTCCGCACAGCTATCAGGGCAAGGCTAACTCGTGTCCGGTTAAGGCTCTATGCTGTCCGAGCAGCGCAGGAGGCGCAGCAGTGCCACCTTGAGGTAGCAGCACAGTCCGTCGCCCTTAAGGTTGCCCTCGCCGTCCTTGTACAGCTTGACTTTGTACTGCTCGGTAACGGGGTCTCGCATCACGATGCCACACTTTGACATGATCTCCGCAAACTCCTCGGGGGTGACGTCCGGCGGCAGGCCTGCAGGAAGGAACCAGGCGCTGAGGTTAGAGATGCACGATGTCAGCCTCAGCTGACATTCATTAATCAAGATATCAGCACCCGTCCAACATATCAGTCTTGGCTTATATTACCAGCCGATATTTAAACTATACCAGTATTCAAAATTAGTAGCACCAGGGCCAAGGAAAGATCTACCAAAATAATGACTGCATTGGATACTCAGATATTTCCATATTAGGGATTTTGTCACTCAACACTTACAAGTAGGCTGGCCATCCTTCCTCTTCCACATCCCTGACAATAAAATTCGCCTGAGGGGGCAATCGATTGTGGAGTCCTAAAAACCCCCTCCCATTCTATTCTCCCACTGAGGTATCAAAATGAGTGCATGCAATATGACTTAAAAACGAATGCTAATATGTTAAGCTGTTAACTATGACAGCAGCAGTATAAAACCATTTAAACCAGCTTTATTTTGAGTAAACAACGTAAAAGATTTGTCCTGTGCCATACAACACCTGTGTAACTTGAATCCGAAAAGCTTATTAAAACACAGACCCCGAGTGACAGGGCTCAAAGCAGTATCATCTTATTCAACAGCCATGTTCAGCATGGAAAAAAGTTCAACAGACACGAAAAAGCCTCATATTTCCACTGGTGTGACCTAAATGAATCCTATAATATATTAATATGCATTTGTGGATGGGGAGGTGTGCAGAATTAGTTTATAATTCGTAAATTAGAATTTTATGAAATTCTTATAAAGTTTTTATAAGTTCATAAGCCACTCAGCCTACCAAGTAAGGAAGAAAATGACCACGTACCAGACACATATACGTTTGTGTTCTTATCTTCTTCCAAGTTAAACCAGCCTAAAAATATATAATACACGTGTCATTTCATTCATTTGTACAATGTGCGACAATTAAAAGCTTTGACACTGATATACACTGAGGTTAGACGTTTCAGACATGAAATTCTAAAAAGACAAAGAAAAATATGAGACACTAAAAATGCTTTTATACATGAAACATCACTATGTCTGTTGGGATATCCAGACTAGGGCAGTGCTGCAGAGAGGGCTGGCTAACCTGGGTCTGCTTTCCGCTTCTCGCCCTTCGGCTTGCTGTCCTTGGGCTGTGCAGCATCTGAGCTTTGAGCAGACTCTCTCACTCCCTCTGCAGGCACCTGCCCTGCAGTCACTTTCGAGGCCGGGATGGGTGTCTCCCCCGTAGTGGCTTTTGCGTCTCGGCCAGGAGTTTCCCCCGCAGCTGACGTATGAGTTCCTTCCTCAGAAAATCCATAGTTGGCCTGATAAGCTGCCATGAAGTCTTCTGTTAGCTGAACACAGAAAAAAAAAACTTCTGTCACCGAAGAAATATCTAGTAATTGAGATGGCAAAAAATAAACCAGTTGAATTTCACAAAAAATTTCAAATTGAATTGAAAACATCAATAATAAAAAACACCCAAAGAACATAAATTCTACTGTACAGACTTCCAAAACACACGCGGCATCTGTCATGATGGCATTAAATGACGGTTTTCCAAGAGCACATTGCTTAACAGAATTAATTTGGAAAAAGCCATTCTGTTTTAAAGTAGGATAGCTAACTCTGATTCAGGATATAAAATGAGGATTAAAAGTGGGTGTAGATTCAGTAAGTGAATCACTGAGTTTACACTTTAAAACACAACCGTCCGCATAATTCTGCATTCGCAAATAAATATAACAGTGAGCACATGGCCGGCGTACTTTTGGAAACCACGCCTTCTTGTCATGATCCCAGTCATACACAGTGCCATCTTCTGGGTCCACAAACGTGTAGGGGTCATCACCATCCTCAGGCTTCTGCCCATACAGCTCCTGCATCCGGAGCTGCTCATGAAACTCCTTATTTCCATCTGAATTGCCGCTCATCTGCAGGAAGGACAAGCATTACAGGATAATGAGCGATGCGGACTACAGTCACGTGCCTTCAAAAATCAGGATTGATATTTTCGTGAAGAATTGATTTTATCATGAAGATGGGATTAGATTTGGAATAAAGGGCTAATTTGTATACTAGAACAGGAAAAATGCACGAACGACATTCACACCTAACGACTAAAGACCATTACAGCTGTCAACTTCGTGTTATAAGCATTTATAAAGTAACATTCAGTTACGGCGATATATAACACATTAAATACACAGTGCAACTGAAACAGAGGAGTACATCATGCGACAAAACTTTAAGGAAAACAATGATAAATCATGTTGAAATGGTTAAAGTCAATTACTAAACTGAGTGTTGATAAGAAAATAAGCTGTATTATTATTATTATTAAAACAAACCTTTGATTTAGAAAGCAAATCTGAAAGAAAACTACACGTGGTAATTTAAAGTACAACACTGCAACTCTTTTCATGCACGCGGTTATGATCCATTCATAACTATATTCGCCGTGAATAAAGAACAGTACAGCTAATTAGTGTTACATGGGTAATAGTTAAATTTAAGTAAATATAAGTGCTAAACCAACCCGCTAATGCCAGCACTCGTTCAGTCCCTTGCATTAATTTGCAGTGAAATATCGATCATTTAAACTCTTACAATTATAACGTGAATTTTTATGTGCAGATTTTTTTGCTAACAGTATGCTTGTCCAGAATATTGAATATTTATCAATAACAAACCACAGTACCTTTATTACACCCTCGGCCAGCGCTTAAAAATTAATATACTTCCGGGGTTAGAGATCTACTTCCGCTAATGAATCACCACGTGACCGTGACCTGGAAGCATTTTTTTTCTGTACCAGCTTTCTATGTTATTTTTTCTGCACCTACACCGACACCAAAATGTAACTTTAGCTGTGTCTTAATTCAGGGGCAGCATCCTTCGAAGAATGTGGTGTGTATAGCTATGTAGGCTGTGTCCTTCGAAGGTTCGCGCAATGAATCGTGGGATCTCGGCAAAAAAAACTAACGCATTTCTTGGCTGCCCTTGGAGGGGCCTTCAAAATGGGACAGCCTTGTCGCGTCGCTGTGACGCATACGGTCTGCGACTGCAACCTAGAAGGATACAGCCCCTAAATACCGGTTGACCACTGCTGAACTTCAGGATGACGTCTAGCGATATCGAGACCGACACCTACAATAAAATCAATAAAACGTATCTTTATATAATATGCAGGAGAACATTTAAGGTTTTTAGTTTTAGTACTTTTAATAAGTAGTTTGTATTTGTTTTGGGTGAAGTCACATTTACACTGAGATTTATTACATTTACTGAATTTATGTTGGAAAAATGTAATCGTAGTGGCTGCAGAGTGTTTTTGTTGTTGGGTTACCGTGACTCAAAGTAGGTGGCGTACATGTAGCAGGTGGCGTTAGCCGACTTAGGCACAGCAGGTGGCGACAGCTGAACCAGAATATATTCATATATCCATATATTGCACATAATAGTATTACATAGACCATGAATGTGTATATAAATAACATTACACAAATTATTGTTACGTATAATAATATTGTATCACAGTTAATGTGAACATTTAATTTATGATATATTACACATACTTAAAAGTTATTGCACATTTAGAAGACATGAGGGACAGGGAGGACAGCTTATAGCTGGAACCTTAGGGGTGGGGAACCAATCAGAATGTGCGAACTGGATAGGGGTGTGTCAGGCAGGCTGACTAATGAAATGTGATTTCCCGACTAACCAAATATAATATGTCAGGGAGGGTATTCTCAGAATTGTGATAGACGCACCTTTGATTATATCAAAGAAATAAACAGTGGAACGTATACGATTTCTTCTGTCAGTGATTTCTTGTGGAGCCTGGGGAATTCTGGGAAAACTTCTGTTCGTAATCATTTCCAGCCAGTCACCCTCCATCTTAAATTTTACCTCGGAGGCGGACAAGCAAACTAACTGGCCCTTTGCCTGTTGCTGATAAATTTCGCTGTCAAAGAACAGATGAGAACATCTCCCAAAACCCAGTGATAATAAAAGTTAGCTAGCAGCATCCATTTACTAAATCTAGTATTGTAATTTCAGTTTCAGTTTGTTAGTCAACTAATTACTAACTTGTTGTTGGTGTTGTAGGATTTTCTCCCAGCCGGTCATAAGTATCACGTCTACAGTTACAAAGTCATCAGGCAGAATGAAGATGACTTCCATGCCACAGTGAGGCTGTCAGTCGGTACATCTGAAGTACGGGGATGAAGTGGGGATATGCGGATCTATACTGAAATATTCCAGAACGTGGGTTCGAGTTTAAACCTTAACTCCAATACCACAGTAAAGTCAGCTTTATATGCAGATTTCCGGCTGTAATATCTTTCAATATTTGTAATGTATTTCAGGTTTTTCAGGTATTTTATTTGTTTGTTTGTGTGCACTTCATGTTCAATAGCCCAGCTGTCTTGCTTAAAGTTACTGGTGGTGAATAGACACAGTGCAATAAAATAATAATAATAATAAATAAATTATTAATAAATACATCTAAAAACATAATGGTGTGCATTTTCCCCCATAGTTTAATGCTTAAAGCTCACTTTACAGGTCATGTCTGTATTGTTTAGGTTTAGGTCCAGTAAAAAAAATCATTAGTTTATCATCCTTTCAATCAGAAACAAGTGATGAGGGAGGGTGAATTTTTTTTTTATTTTTTATTTTTATTTCTTAGAAAAAAGATAACGAAAGATAAGTTTTCAACATCAACAGTAAACAAAAGGAACAGCAACAGATATATGACATATGGGCTGATCTGCAAAATTAATATGAAAAGAAAATATTTTTTAAAAAATGTTTCATTCAAAATGCCAGTTCATATCTATTAATTTTCTTATTGAGGAGTGTTCAAAATGCACTTAAAAAAAAAAAAATCGATGCGGGCTAAATTCGCCACGCGGGCGGGGATGATAAACTAATGATTTTTTTTACTGGGCCTTATTCATGTATGTGTCGCGCCCAGCTCCGTACGATCCTCCTGTGTGCCACGCCCACCTCGTTACCTCGTGTTAATTCCTGATTGTTCCCACCTGTTGCTCGTTGAGTCCAGCTTGTCTTGTGTATTTAGTCCGCGTCTCGGTTAGTTTCCCCAGATCTGTCATCGTCGATACCTGGTGTGAGTACCAGTCCTGTTTGTTATCTTATGATTAACCCCGTTCACCCGTCAACCTGGCTGCTCTCGCCTCCCTTGCTTGCTCGCCGCTCGCGCCGTGTGATAGTATGTCACGTCATATTGTGCGTGAACATGAAACTATTAAAAAAAATATTTTCCCCCCCAGACCTCATATGGGCTCCATAGCGGTATTGAGCTGGACAAGAATCCGTGAATAAATTGGAGGGAAGTCACAAGTCGACCCGTATTATTGCGGATATGATTTTACACAACACTAATTTAAAAATACAGCACTGTGCAATAGTCTTAGGCAGTCCAAAGAAATGTTTAAAGCTGTTTATCTGGGTAGCAAGTGTACTTTGGCTTAGA
>JAABNX020000200.1:0-16807 GCA_015163995.2 Mormyrus lacerda | reverse complement strand
TCCTCACCCCCCACCCCCCAAATTCCCTTAAAGCACATCTTTCTCACTGCAGCTTCAGGTGAATTACATAACTGTCACAAATGGCGCACTGGAAAACTTTACCCGTGGCTGAGTCCTGGCTCTCGGGCGACACACGATTTCCAAGGCAGGTGAGAGTTCGGGTTGCCGTTCTGTCTTGCCCGCATTGGCAGACAGGCTACACCCTCGATTTGCAGCGTCGGTACTGACCAGAGACCTATTGATTAAAAAACGATTATTAATCCCTTTGGGCACTGTGACAAGCGTACTTTTTCCACACATCATTAATAACTAATAACTCGGTGACTGCAGTGATCCTTGGCACTGTTACGAAGAGTCAAAGCTTAATAAAAGAGGAAGGCGCATCTCAGCTTGATCTGTTGATGATCACGAGGACTAAGGTTTGTTTGTTTTGTCACTCGTTGCTGCAGGGAGAGCATACCAAAGCGGTGATGGTGTATCTGCCCGGCCATTCACATGACTACGCTTGGCCACCTGGACGAGTATCTCTCCATGCATTGCCTCCTTTATCCAGCAGAAGACTCCCTTCCTGGAGTCTTGCTTTCCCTTGGCCTCTGTGTTCCCCCACCTCTGGCTTCCATTTCCTCCCTGTCGCGTTTCCACCCGGGGCCTGATGAAGCCGACCGCTTATTGTAAAATACGAGCAGATGGATATGCAGAGAAACAGGGAAGGCTACCAAAAAATGCGGAGTCTACTGCGGTCCCGGAGAGCCAGTCATGCAGACCAGCGCTACCATTTTTCAGAGGCGTTATTCACATTAGCGTATCATAAAGATCCTTGGGTTGCAATGCATCCTAATCAGGAACACCGGCCGCATCTAATCTGTTTTAGTTCACATTTGGTCAGAATGGGAAATGATCCAATGATTACTACCTCCAGCTGCATCTCAGCTGCTATAGCAGCATGACTCATGCGTCACGTAGGCCGTGCTGCTAGCAGGAAACAATGTCACCCTCCACGGGGCCTACATGGCTGCGGCAACCCTTGAGTTCAGGACAGGGAGCACCCTGCACGGGATGCCAGTCTATCACATGGCAATTTAGAGATTCCAGTTCACCTAAGGACATGTTTTTGCACTGCATGCAACATGAGAAAAGCATGCAAAGTCCACACACACACACATATAGAGGACGGAGGTAGGATTCAATTAAGCCAGCGGCCCTGGAGGTGTGAGCTGACAGTGCTACCATAATCCCCACCCACTTTTAGTTTTCCAAGCCAGTTAAAATAAGCAAACCTGGTTTCTGGTTTTGAGAGCTAAATTCAGGGTTCACCTGTTTGTACTGGGTAATACAATCTCTTGACAAGACCTTGTGGTTAGCTGATTCACTGTCAGTGAATATAAGTAAATATTCCTGTATAATTTCTTGAGAAGGTGAAGGATTCCAACAATTCCCAGCCCCTTGACCAATACTTCAACTCCTCTACAAACTGTGAAAACACAGAAAGTAAGGAACAAATTGTCTTTGAGAATATTTATGGTAAAGACATTGAAAACTGTCCGTGGGCTTTTTATTACTGCCATTGTTGTGTTTTTTTGTATTTCATAGATTTTGTTTGCTGTAATTCATTTATCCTGCCCCTGCACTGCACTCCCATAAGACTCTGATGTAACAGAACTCTAGCAGACTGAGAAGGTCACAGTGAGATACAGGAAACAGTCATGGCTTGGCAGTGGGAGTAGGGGGGTGAGTGCGCATTCACACTTTACCTTTAAGAAAAACTTCTTAAAAAACGAAAAGTAGTGCTTAATAAGACACCTGTCAGTAGTGAGAAGTGGAGTCCCTTATAGATTATTGCATGAAGACAGTAAAGGCTTCCAGCATGTTCTAACACTGATGGTGACAGTGACAGCGTTTGGTCTGAATGACAGAATAACTCCCTGATATATATTTTTATGTCAAGAATGTTATATTTAGAAAACATAAACTTCTGGAAGGCTGCTACAGTTAGCAGCGATCAATCCTCTAATGGCAAAATTATCAACAGAAGCCACTGCTCTCTGTTTAAGTTAATTATTTTGTGCTGAAAAATAAGATAATGATTATGACAGTTTACTGCCGTGTGACAGAATAAAAGGTTGTATTTCAGCACCTTGTAATCAGTGAAAGGGACATGTATTGAATATTTTATTCACATTTGCTTATTGCATTGCTCAGTACTCAGCAGAATTGTGTTACTCTTTGGCCAAAAACAAAATAACTTTTTAATGTTAGTCACATTTTCCTGTCTTTCTTCTAGCTTTACTTTCTAGCCGCTGAATCTCACTTGATTTATTTGATTATGTTCTTGATAATTTTGTACTGATGGTCGGATGATGTTTTTTTCTGTTGTTGAAATACTAATATATTTAATTGCATGATATTGATTTTAATTTAACGTGCTTAAGTTTCCAATGTGGTTAAAAACTGACTAAGAGTTGCTGGAAACCTGAATGATTTATTTTTGTTAATACACATCCATCCATCCATCCATCCATCACTTTACCCATCTATCTTCTATGGTGCCTGTGTGGGCTTGTGGTGTGTGTGTGTATAAATCACTCCAAAAAATCTTGAATGAAATGTAGTTAAAACATAAATTGTATGAAAACCTTTGCACAGAGATACTTGTAACTGGATTTGTGCCCACAAAAGAGCAGGAAGCGGAACAATATAGTAACACTTAACAGAGCTGCTTCCTCTGTCAGGGATGAACACAGAAAACTCTGGTCCAGTAAGCAGACTGCTGGACCTGCACCCTGTTGGCTGCAAACAAGATTATCACCTAATCAGCTGTGCAGCTTGGGGCCACTCTGCCCTGCCGTTTCCTTAGAGAGTGTCTGCGGTGATCACTCTCCCTGCCGGGGAGCAGAGAACATGCTTTATGTTACCCAGCATGCAGTGCAGGGGAACGTTTGGAGGAGTTTTCAAAGGAAAACTAGTTTCAGATTTTCCTGTGGACCATAAGGTCCACAAATCATGTCGACAAGTAGAATAATACTCTCCCATCTTGATAGAAAAATCTAATATTCTGGGATGAGAGCAGAACTGATTGAACATGACAGGAATCAACTCCAGTCCCAGTTATATCTTATATATATATATAAACACACATAAACTGATATCTCAACTGAATTGGAATGCAAAAGTGTCATGACCTGCTCGTCTGATCCTCGTGTGTGCCACGCCCCCTCATCAGCCCCGTGTGGAATCCCCGTGTTCATCAGCTGTTTTGAGTTGTCCTGACTAGTCTCATGTATTTAAGTCCGCGTTTCAGTTTGTTTCCCCAGTCCGGTCATTAATGTGCGTCCTGGTGTGTTCTGTGCGTCCAACAATAAACCCGTATACGCTGGATCTGCGCCTTCCTGCCTCGTTCCTCACCATATCGTGACAAAAAGTGTGTCCTGAGAGGAAAAAAGGCATTTAATCCTACTGGCTAAAATGTTAATATTAACAGGTAATGAACAAACAAAGGGGGAGTGTGAGTGATGCAGGTGTTTTGAAAGGAGCAGAGGATGGCTAATACCCTTTCTGTAACTCCCAGAAAGGTCAAAAATTCAAATGTCATGTTAGAGTTAAAGCCCTTGGCTGTCAGCTGTGTATCTCTGCAGGTATGCAGTACTGCACATGAGGAAACAGATCAGCTCATTTAAGTTCTCTCACATTTGGGTTGGCGGTATCCTGTATGGTGGGGATTCCCTACCCACCGGTCGCGGCTCGGTACCCGTCTGTGGCCAGTATTATACCACGCTGTGGTACGCTGGGGGTTTTGCGGAGAGGCCGGTTAATTACCAAAAATAATCTATTTTCATTTTTTTATTACCTCTCTTGTTCACGTGGTTTGTTTCTATCCGAAAAAAATGGAAATGATTAAACCATCACCGTGTGATCCACCAGCACTCCCCCAAATCCGCCGGCACTCCCCCAGACCCGCCAGCACTCCCCCAGACCCGCCGGCACTCCCCCAAATCCGCCGGCACTCCCCCATATCTGCAGGCACTCCTCTATATCCGCCGGCACTCCCCCATATCCACCAGCAAGCCCCCATATCCGCCGGCACTCCCCCAGATCCGCCGGCACTCCCCCATATCCGCCGGCACTCCCTCATAATCGCCGGCACTCCCCCAGCTGTTTTACCAGCTCCTGCAATTGTTGCACGATGTAAACTGGTCCGTAGGAATTAACAGGTTGAGAATTCCTACTCTATGAAACATGCAAAACCAGACAACTGCTTCATTTGACAGACAAGATTCCTGTCCTTCTACAAGTGTGTAAATGCATGCTGGTCCTCACTGGCTATCTTGGCTGTATGTGTTATATCATCAGGTCAGGTCAGGTCAGGTCAGGTTGGGGAGCATGCACAGCGAATTGTCACACCCACCACTCGGCAATACTCCTCAGGGTCCCGGCTGGCAACCCCCCAGGCAGACATCCGTCCAGTCCCATCCTCCAGAAATGTCCATCCATCTGCCGCAGTCAGGTGTCACGTCGGCGTCCCCTCAGCCTATAAGCAATGAGGATCTTGCAAGTCGGAACACCCTTAGGGAAACGTCCCACATGGCCAGTGATGGGAATAACGGCGTTATAAATAAACAGCGTTACTAACGGCGATACTTTTTTCAGTAACAAGTAATCAAATGAATGTTTCCCCCGTTACAATGCCATTACCATTACTGACAATAAAATGCGTGTTACTATAACTGAGAACACTGAAGTGGTTTTCATGCGAGCAGCGTCTCTCTCAGCCATAGGACCTCTCTTTCTCTGGGGTGTGTGTGTTTGTGTGTGTTTGGGGCCGGCGCGGGACACATAACCAGTGATGATGATTGGTGTGTCTGTAAACGTGGTGTAACTGAGAACGTGATGATTGGCTTAGATTGAGTAAATTTCCATTGTTTGCCAATCAGAGGCAGAGTAGTGCGGGTGTTCACACAAAAGCACACGCACGGTCAGTCGCACACACCAACATCCAGGAATCACAACGAGAGCAAGTCCAACAAGTTCAAAGGTAGCTTTTGCAAACTGGAAGTATAAGCACTTCTTTTCCCTCGCTGAGGTGAAAGGCTAAAATGTTTATGTAACGTGCAACTTATGCCCAGGAAAAAAGAGTCTCTCTGCATCGATGACAAGATGTTGAATTTCATAGTTGTCTCTCACGTTGTCCCACAACAACATTAAAATAGTGTAGATTAGTGTACAATGTTTTATATTTATTTTATAGTTATATTAAATTAGCTTTACCGCAATAGTTACTTTGCCTGGTAATTAGTTACTTTTATAATGATGTAACTCAGTTACTAACTCAGTTACTATATTTGAGAAGTAACTAGTAACTATAACTAATTAATTTTGTAAAGGTACGTGCCCAACACTGCACATGGCCGTAGTACCATAACTGACGCTCCCTCACAATGCAGGTAATGTCCCTCATTCGGGACTCAGTGAGCAAACACTCGTTCGACACAAAGTCAAACCAGCGGTACCGGAGTCCAGTCTTTGTCTCAGTTCACTGGATAGTGTCTATGTTTCACAGCCATACAGTAAAACGGGGAGCACCGGGACTCTAAAGATCGAGACCTTCGTCCTCTTGCAGAGATATCGCGAACACCACACACCCCATTCCAGCGACCTCATAACCCCTCATGCTTTCACAATCCGTCTGCTGACTTCAGGCATAGTGCATTACTCTGACTCTGAGTTATGGCGTGGACGTGGTAAGGAATTATAAATTAACTGGAGGAAAATATATTAAAATGAGCATTGCTCTGCCATCTGTCGCACCTCCAACATCCTTTGTCCCGTCTTGAGAATTTGAGTATAAATGTTGGCTTTTATGTGCTTTGAGATGATAGATTTGGGGCACACATAAAGCACATCACCTTTAGACCTTGACCAAGATAATGCATAGAAGACGTATGGATCAATTGATGCATGGATAAAGCACATTGCATCAGACCAATGTATCTCCAGCACAGATGGGACACTTGTTGACTTTTCATAAAACCAGAAATAAATGGATCGTCCTTCTGGCGCTTAGATCAGGAGGGGTGTAAGGTGTCTCGTGGGGCTTCTTTGAGGTGCATGCCTGAGGTTACAGGTGTCTTATGGAGCAATTATCAGTAGCGAGAAAGAGCAGATGGATCAGCAGCTGTGGCTATCAGCTGAACGTCTGAGGAGCAGATTGGAACTCATCCGGTTTGACTTCACTGAGCCAGTTTTATGCTTCTGTGTTTCTTTTTTTAATTTGCTCCACGCAGGATTATACTCTATTGCCAGGTTTCTTTGATCTTCAGGTTTTTTACCGAAGAGGCATGACATGGTCACAGCAAGAGGCTTTTAGGAATCTGGTGTCAAGAGGGTCAACATCTATGTTCCAGCTGCAAGGTAGCATGACTTCCTCGATGTAAATCTACCCACAATGTAACACAAAAACAATGACGTGTTACAAACAAGACTGGTTGAGGCTGTAAGGAATCTATGGTGACTCAAATAACCATTTCTGATCAATGGTGATCAGAAAAACTCACCATTGAACCTTGAAGTGGGTAGACGAACAGCAGAACAGAAGATCATATCTGGATCCACTTCTTTCAGCTAAAAACATAAAACTGAGCCTACAGTGGGCACGGGCTCACCAGAACCGGACACGTGAAAATCAGACAGACATTGCGTGGTCTGCCGAATCTCAATTTCAGCTGCTACGTGCAGACTGTCGGGTCAGAATTTGCTGAAAACCACATGACAGCATGGATCCATCCTGCCTTGTGTCAACAGCTCAGGCTGATGGTGGTGATGTAATGATTTGGGGAGTTTTTTCTTGGCACACACTCAGCCCCCTGATACCAACTGAGCATCATTTACCCCACAGCCTCTCTGAGTATTGTTGCTGACCACATGCATGACTATTTTGAGTAGGATAATGCGGCATGTCAAAAAGCTAAGGTTCTCACACTGGTTCCCTTGAGCTTGACAAGGATCTCGCTATACTTCAATGTCCTCCTGAATCTCCAGATCTGAATCCAATAGAGAATCTTTGTGATGTGGTACAATGGGTGACTCGCTGCATGAATGTGCCGTCGACAGATCTGCAGCAATTATGTGATGTAATCAATGTCAGCACAGACCAGAATCTCTACAGAATATTTCCAGCACCTTGTTGGATCCATTCCACATGGAATTCAGGCTGTTCTGAGAGCAAAGGGTGTCCTCGCCAGCCTTAGAATGGTGTTCCCAATAAAGTAGTTGACGAGAAGGTAAACTGTTATTGTTCTGTGGTTTGGTATCATAGAACTTTTTTCATGGGTGAGCTGGCTGCGGGCTGACCTCCCAGCCGCACTGCCAGTAAGCCTGGACAGAGGATTTTTAAGTGTCTCCATGCTTCTCTGAATCGTCCTGCTGCAATGAGGCTGTGAAATCACACGGAAATGTTGAGAAGCCATAATTGGTTTAACGCTCCATGGTATTCTAACATGCCCCCACCTCAGCCCAAAGTAAGACCCACAAAATCCTTGAGTGTTAATGAAAACAGCTATATCCTTAAAGACAGGGCTAATTAGCAATGCTGTCCTGCTTAGTCTAACGAGAAATGATGTCGCTGATTTACCATTGTTTCACACAATGGAGGTATTTTGAAAATTTATGCATTTCTGTTCCAGTGTCCTTCCAGTGTTCAGCATTTCTACATATTAATGAATTAATAAATAATATTTCACTGACAAACACCATAGTTTGGGTTGAGTTGTAGGGAGTGGCGACCTGTCTTGTACCGGCATCCCATGTAGGGTGTTCCCCTGCCTGCTGGATATTGGCTCCAGGCCCCTGCAACCCTGACCAGGATAATCGGCTGGAAGATGGATGGTTAGATGGTTGTGGTGCATCACATCACACCACGTTCATTCATTTGATCTATGAGCAAATTACAGCGTTTTACAAGTTGGGCACGTTTTTTGCAGCTTTTTCCACTGACCTGTATAAGGTTGTAACAGAGGCACTCATGGGCCCTTAATCTGTTTCAGATCGGAAATCCATCCATCATCCAACTGCCGATCCAGTTTGGGGGGGGGGGGCTGGAGGCCATCCGAGTCAGAATAGGGCTTTGCTAGGAACCCAACCTGGATGGAATGTCACTCCGTCAGAGGATAACACACGTGCGCTAAGAGAGATTCAGACACCAAAAGTGCATGTTTGACTGCAAGAGGAATCTTGCACCACACAGGGATGTCATGCAAACTCCCCCAACCCAGACACACACAAAAATACAGCACGGGTGGACATAAATCCCATTTTTAAATTTCTATTCAAATAACAGTGTTAGATTGGATAAAGACGTACGGATTCCCCTGTCACCACACGTTTATCCAGGGCAGGCTGGCAGGCAGCCGTCACCGCAGAACCTGCCACAGAAAGGCTTTGGTGGCCAGTGATTAGTGAGACGGACGTGAACGTTGTTTGGTATCGGATACCGAGACTCCGTTTGCCAGCCTGCCTACTCCTCGGCTCCGTTTGTAGCTCAGTGTTTTCCTGTTTCCACGGCACACACAGATTCCCTCACCATCCTCCCACCAGAGGATCCAGCCAAGACCCTCAGCTGAGAGGGAGACGGGCCAGATCGAGCCGCTGAGCAGGACTCACGGCCTTGGGTCTGGAGATAATTATGAGTGATGAGATGATGAATCAGGAATGTGCTCACGTCTGATCACTTCAGCAGAGCCTCCATGAAGGAGAGCGCAACACGGACACTTCTTACTTTACCTCAGGTACCATCTTCCCAGCTTCTACAGGAGCCTGTAGACCTCTCATCCAAAACTACTAATTACTTACGTTTTTGGAATTTGCAAAGTTAAAAAGTACATTTACTTCCCACCACTTTTCCTTTTATTATACATAATTCTGTAAGTCTTAATGAGGTGACATGGTAGTGCAGTGGTTAGCACTGTTGCCTCTCACATTTCTGGGACCCGCGTTCGGGTCTCTGCCTGGGTAACGTGTATAGGGTTTGCATGTTCTCCCTGTGTCATCGTGGGGTTTTCTCTGGGTACTCCGGTTTCCCCCCCACAGTCCAAAGACATGCTGAGGCTAATTGGTGTTAATAAATTGCCCATAGGTGTGCATGTGTGAGTGAATGATAACAGTGTGTGAGTGTGTGAGTGTGCCCTGCGATGGGCTGGCCCCCTGTCCAGGGTTGTTCCCTGCCTCGTGCCCATTGCTTCCGGGATAGGCTCCTGACTCCCCCCACGACCCAATAGGATAAAGCAGGTTGGAAAATGAATGAATGAATTAATGAATGAATGTAAGTCTTAGGTAGTCAAATAAAAAGTTTTAAAGCTATTTATTAAGGTAGTAAGTATATATTGGCTCAGCAAAAAACACAATTTAAAGTTAGAACATACACAAATTAACAACAGCACAATAGAAACTAACAAGAATTTCTTCTCTTCTCCAAAATGTCACCGGTATCTTGTCGGATGGTTATACAGACGCCGTTTCGGTTCCCAAACCTCTCCTCAGGGGCACCTCAGCCATTCCATGTGTTTGTTACATTTTACCACCAGCTCAATTAATTCATTAATTTAATTAGTTCAGTTATTCGATGAGGAATTGATTAGCCCAAGATGATATGCTAGTGGTTGAGTAAAAAAAAAACCAAAAACCGGCATATTGGATGTTTTCTCCAAATACTGTGGTGACTTTAGCAGAGGTTTTGAAATGGCTGACACACTTTGACAGACATAAAAATCATAATTTTATAGCAACATGAAGATCATTTATACATAATTTTCTTTGAAAGAGTTTTGCACAGTACTATATATTATTATATTATTAAAACAAATTATATTATAGTATTTCAGGGTTTTTCATTCGGTATCACTGTTGCCTCACATACAGCTAAACTCACCAGACCGTGAGCTAGATTTGTCAAAGCCAAAATGAATGGTGATATAAATGGGGGTAGATTGTAGCTCAGGGGTTTAGGCTCTGTGTCTGTGGCCAGACGGTTGGACTCTTTAGGAAGGCAGCCACTTTGGACTATGGTGTCTGGGAACTATGTGCCTATACTTCACGATGAATGAATACTTTTCTTTGGATACCTAATTGAAACATGCAATATGTGGACTGTAATGAACAGGTTTATTAGAAATGTTTATCATTTAGACAAAGAGGGATGGTTTATTTCCCCTGTAACACTTCTGCTTATTGTGACGGGGCCGGTCTTCAAGATCGCTGCTCTGCTGACTTTGAGCAGAAAACCTGACGATACGCTGACTGGCTCCCTGTGGGACTTGGTCTCATACCAGCCCCAGAGCTGAAGCTTCATGCTTTGTCTGGGTTTCTGCTGTGTTGTCCTCCTACAACACTCACACATGTGGCTAAGTCTGATTGATGTCTGTCATTTTTTTATGTAATTTCAATATAAATAAAATTATTCATGCGCCTTACAAACATCTACTGGATAAGTTCTTGGACAGATGTTGCACATTTGGTGCTACAACGTCTCTAGATATTAACAGCAGTGAATTTGTATGCATTTAGTTTTTATGACTGCTTCAAGGTAAATCAGCACAGCCACATATTTATCACTGATTTTTAAAAAGTGCTGGGCCATTTATTGCATAATTCCTAAAATAACATATAAAGTATCTGAACTGTGTTGTCCCGGGCTTTCAAAAATCAGTTTTTCCAAGTTTATTAGACCTATATGGACACCATAAACGGGAGAGAGTAAAATCATTACTAAAATTAAAACATGTTTTACACTATAAATCCTTTGCCACCAAAGATCCGTAACGTATGCAGTGTGGTGAACTATGACGCTGCCTCAGAGGAAACTTTATTGTCACTCCGCTCTGTAAACAGTTAGGGTTACATTAAACTGTGGATTGAAGTAAATTGTAGCACATGCGTGTCTATAAACAGTGGAGGGTCCATGATCTAATCCCTTAATGGTCAGACTATATTTTCATCCAAAACAAATTGAAGGTTTAAATCAAAAGAGCACGACTGGACAGAGACTGAACCCTCGTCCATGTGTGATGTGTTTTCAAAGGGGGGGCCGCAGCTTACGGACAGTGTCATGCTGGGCTACATTTCCTCTCGTGTTCTCTCTGCATCCAAGGGGATTCTGGGAGAATTTGGGAATGATGCAAGCGGTGTAGAAGGGTTAGAGCGAGTTCCTCTAATCATGCTGCTACGGATGGGCAGCTCATAAACGTGTTCTGTTAAAGTCAGGCTTCTCTGCGGCTGTTTCTCTCACCTATGCTGAATGAGGAAAAAACTAGAACATGTTGGGATCCTTGCCTTGTTGGAGGGTTAGGTGCTGATATATGCATTTACTTGGTCTTCATTCCTGTTTTAATGAAAACCACATTTCTGGATGGTCCTTTTGTCTACAATTGTCAAGTGAGTTAGAGGCCCTTAGAGGACGGTGCCTGGGAAGTCGGTTGTGTTTTGGGTAACCTAAGGAAGCGGGTGATGAATGAGCCTCGGTCTCCTAGGTAGCCAGAAATCTTTTCAAAACGTTCATGTTGTGGCGGCACAGAGCACTCAGCTTTTCCAGGGGAAGAACTTTCATGAAAATAGGTCTCCACTTGACCACAACTGCCAGAATAGCTAGAACATGATTGTGTTTTGAGGATGTTCTGCCCTACCTTTGAGTTACAGTATTTCCTGTAGTAATGCTTCCTACATTTAGGCTGTATTCACCTACAGTTGATGTTCACATTATTCTGCTGGCAGCGATGGCCGTCCCACTGGCACACAGCCCATAAGGTGATGGACCTGTCACTCTTAAGTAGTCTGGTTGTTATGATTCCTAGTTTTTCCAATTTATGTCATGGGATAGATATTGGATACAGATTTGCTATTCTTACAAAGTCTATTATAAACCCTGACACAGTACCTCTAGATCTGTAGGTCTATCTTCTTTTCACTGCCACTGAAATTGATTCGACATCTTATGAAAAAAGATGATTTATGTATCTAGGCATCACTGGACCAACTTCAGCTTTGGTCTGTAGCCTGTTACAAATGTGTACAGTGCTTTAGTTAAACGTGATGCAGTGAAACATCTTCAAACATCCCTTCAAATGAATCACCATTTATATTAAATCTAGGTCCACTTTTGCTCTGTTGCCTGTTGGCATTAACTGAAGCTCAAGAGTGGACAGCCATTATTATAGGATGTGAGAAATATGAACAGTCTGTCTATCTGGCCTCTGGAATATTCCTTGTACCTAGTAAATCAGAGCCACTTTGTAATTGAATAAAAAGCCAAAATGAGTGGGGTTACAGAGCAGTAGTCAGCGAGTCAATTCAAGCTGTTAAACATACATGCATCTGAGAGCGGTAACTGGTGAATTCTTTCCATTCGTTATAATTTTCCCACCAGTTAAACAAAGAACTGGCTTAAGCAGGCATCCAAGTCAAAAGTCCTGACATCAGCACGATTCCCCATTTTCCTCATAGCACTAATAAGCTACGTTTATCTTCAGTGTTCAGTGCTTTCTGCAAATGTCCTCAAGTGTATATTTTAAAAAAGGATGTTAAAGAAACCATTTTGGTGTTGCACTAGGCATAAAAAAAGAACTATACAGTAGGCTAAGACTTCAACTGTGACGGGTAATTGGTGCTCCATCCTGGGTTGTCCCCTGCTTTGTGCCCTGCGATGGGCCGGCGCCCCATCCTGGGTTGTTCCCTGTTTTGCGCCTGCAGCTTCCTGGATAGACTCCGGACCCCCACGACCCTGCATAGGATAAGTGGGTACAGAAGATGGATGGATGGATGGATAGATGGATGGACTGTCTTCAAAAGGGAGGACAAAATAAGGGTGTTATTTGGGCTTTTGGAGTTAAGAAATACAAACACGATACAAATACAAAACAGGCATTTTGCTCTTAGTAAACAGGCCACTGCCAGCAAATATGATGGGACTTGCATCTGCAGAGGGGACGGAAAGGCTTAGATAAAAAACAATGGAGAAGCTTATATTTTTGGTTATTAAGTACAGATGACCAGATTCCAGTTTAGCTAATTGCATGTCTTTGGAAACATATCAAATGTGGAGAACATGGAAGCTCCAGAAACAGGAATCAAACCTCCATCCCTGGATAACTGAATTTTTAATAAAATTATTATCATAACTTCAGCATGGTTAACACCATTAGTCAAGGTGAACAAATGGCCGTACAAACCAGTACAGTTACTCTGGGGCATTTGTGTGTCCATCTGTGTGCATGTGTGTGTGGATTAGGTTTATATTACATGTGGGAATGAAATGTCCCCACGATGTGATAAAAACTTGTTATTCTAATGTTGCGGGGAACTCAGTTTTTGAAAAATCTGTGATTGCAATAAAAAAACAAGAAATGTCAAATGTAAGTAAGTAAGTAAAGTGTATTTATATAGCGCCTTTCACAGACAAATTGTATTTTGTTTGGTTACTTATGGTTAAGGTTAGGGCTGGGTTGGGGTTAGGGTTAGGGTTAGGGCTGGGTAGGGGTAAAGTCATTTTTGGGATTAGGGTTTTCCCATAGAAATGATTGGACAGCCCCCACAAAGATACGGTTACAGGTGTGTGTATGTGTGTGCGTGCCCCATGTCAGTGACTGGCATCCCGTCCAGGGTGTTCCCTGATCTGTACTGTGCGCTTCCTGGGGTCAGATCCACATGACCCTGTTGAGTAAGCAGTCAGATGGATGGATGAATGAATATAACCTGCAGTAGTCAACGAGCCACTAATTAAAACACAAACCTGTACAGTCATGAATAGCTTGTTATCTTAGTACATGTTTACTTCAGTTTTACACTATTTTGTTCAAATATGACCCCCCTCCTCCCCCTGCTGTGCACCCTGTAATGGATAACATTGTTTTGGAAAATTGTCAGTGCTGGATCGTGATTTGGAAAAAGTTATTTCATTAAACATATAAAAACATCTCTGTTATGGTATAATACGGTTTTCATTAGTAATGTATTATTTGTAATGTCAAAATGATTGCTGATATTATTAATCTTATTTAGTATTCATTTGTTATATTTGTCATATAAACATTATACCCTCTCGAAAGTCTCCTCTGGCTATATTTGTAAACGGTAACAACACATAATATTAAGCTGGCTTAGGCTACTTGCTTTCATAGGGACACAATTGGGTATGAGGACGAATGGAAAGAACCTCTATTTTAAGCTATGGACGCAAATGAAACGATGATGGTGTACCGGCCAACCTGGGAAAAACGTACAAGATTATAGAGTACTGTAAAAATAGGCATCCTTCCATTAGCTGCCGGTACATTCAGTAGTAAATATAGTTTTAATTGACTTTCGTCATTCCAGTGTAATATAGTTTTTGGCTGTCCTCTTGCTTGTCACTCTGAAAGTAGTTACTGCGACGTGGCAGTGAAAGACATCAAAAAATACGATTTTTTCTCTCAAAAAACCAATGATCAAGAATTTTAAAGCCCCATTAATATGAGAAGATAAAGAAAAAGATCAAGTATTTAACGTCGAATCCGGTTTTACCAAACCCGAGTTGGCGATTTTTTTTTTTGACGAATTCTAAATTTACATTACTCCGTCCATGGAAATAAGACTACGTTTAAAATGTTCTTTTATGATAAAAAATGTCACATGTCTAATTATGATAGATGTTCAATGCTGTGCTCTGTTCTCCTGATCCTGTGATAAGTCACTACAAAATATTCAGTTTTTTTTTTTTGTTTAACTGAATGTGCAAATCCTCGATATCAAGCGTGAACGTGGCTAATATATCGCGTTTATGGATGCGGGTGAAGCTAAGGAGCGCAGCCCGGAGGCTAATTTATGGAGGCTGATCGGCCCGGCCGACGAGCTCTCCAGGAAAAGGTGCCGGCTGATATATTCGTCTCTCGGCGGCCACTCGGATATTTGTCTTTTCCATGTGAAAGGCGAGTTTTTCGCCATGGATGCCCGCTGCGCGCACTCGGGTAGGCGAATTGCACAATGTGCACCATATTAAATCCGATTTGTAAGAATGTAGATAATACTTAAAATACGTCTATTTAACCGAGATCGCGGCATACGTAGTTGAGAACTAGCATCGTTTAGTAACACTCAGAATTGCACTTAATTGCGTGCGTTCCAGCCAAGTTCACCGTAAAATGTATACACTGTGCACGGTTAGTGTCGGTTCGCGATGTATATTAGCTAATGCAGAACAGATGCGGAAGGCACAAGGGCAGCGTTACAATTTGGATTATACGGCGTATCCGTTTTAAACATTTCCATTTACACGGACCAACACGTCGTTAAAATGGCCAGTCGCCGTTAAATCAGAATGTCCATATATAATACGGCCACTGTATTAACATTAAAAGTGCTTGTTTTTTTTTTCTTTCATGCAATCCGAACCAGTGTATTCTGTCTGTTTTGATCATGCTTGGTCACGCAAGTTTAAGTAGCACCTTTAAAAGTCATCCTGCTGGAAAAACCGTTCCAGATTGTTAATCGCTTTATGTATTTCATAGGGGGACCGTTGTGTGACGGTGATATAGAGGATGCTGATGGTATTCTCCGGGTTTACTGTCCCTGGCATGATTATGACTTTAATATTCGTACTGGTGCGTCACAGACCGGATTACAGGTGTGTATATAACAATAATCTCCAAATCCCCCTGCCCCTTTCATCTGTTTATATATGGTTTTGCTTACGTAGAAACGCGTGCCTTGATCTTCACACGTCATCTATACACGTGCTAAAGTCAAATACAGACTCCGCGACCTTAATTCTCTAAATTCTATTGTCTAATACAAAATTTAAAAATATTGTTTTCTTCTCCATAGAAGAAGTTTGTATGCGAAACCGTGTCATTATAAGGCATATTGATTTAATTTACGGGTTATTAATTAAATTAATGTACCTTTAAATTAAGCCCACTGGCCAAAGGAAAATTTGGCTCAGTGACTGAATGACAGTTCTTGACATTGGTTTTGTGCATATTATTGTGCTAAAAATAGATTGCACGTTTAGTATCCTCCATGAATGTGATGGGCTGGTCAATACACTTTGGATGCACTGCATTTACCCATCAGGGTTTTGTTTGTTACAACTCCTGTTCCTTCACAGCAACAGGTGCACCGTGTCAAAGTGGAGGAAGGCATGGTGTATGTGCAACATCGGGCCTCACTCTCCCTGCAGACCTTCTCACCAGGCAGGAAGAGCTGACATCCAGACTGAAATCCCTGCACCCTGCGCTTGGAGATGGAGTCGTGCATCTGCTCAAATCTGAACTGTTTCGTGAGATTTGTAAAGTCAATCTGAGGCGATTCTGTCATTACCTATGACCCCACAAGGCTTTTCCACTTGAATTTGCTCGTGTGACTCATGCTTTTACCGAGGCGATTGTCTGACAGGGAAATGACCTCATCCTCACCATTACCCCCCCAGCCTATAAATGGCCGGGTATTAGTTGCCCATGGCAACAAACAGAAGATGGGGTTCACGAGTTGGTCTTCTAATTGATAAAATGGTTGTGTACTCGGGGGAGGAAAGGGGGTACAAATGAGGTCTTGCTTTTTTACTACTGAAAGAAGCAGTAGTGAGTAATGCTTTTCCCCAAAGCCATTCATTTTTTAATTAGGGGATTAGCACATGCAGTGGTGTAGGGGAGAGGTCGAGATTGAGGGGAATGCAGTTTAATAATTTAAGTACAACAGTATGTTTATTGGGGGGGATGAATGAAAGCAAATTCAATTTTGGGAGAGGGAGGCAGTTTGTCAGTTTATGTTAGAATCAAAAAAATAATTATATATA
>JAABNX020000199.1:0-16871 GCA_015163995.2 Mormyrus lacerda | reverse complement strand
CCCCCCCCCCCCCCCCCCCCCCCCCCCCCCCCCAGCCAGTTGATATTGGACCCCCAGAGGTTTTCTTTCTCATTACTTGGGAGTTTTTGGTTCCTCTCTTCTGATGTCATCTGTCGTTCTTTATTTAATGTCCTTCCTTCCCTTTTCCCATTCTGTATTTCTCTCTCTAATGATGTTTAATGTATCCATGTGAAGTGCTTTGGGACGACTTTTGAAAGGCGCTACATAAAAAAATAGTTGAAATTGAAGTTGAGGCAAATGCTCTTCAGGTGCTGGACCGCCCAGAAAATGGGCCTCAGTCAGCAGGAGACAGCAGGTCCATCCATAGCGGACTACAGGAGCAGGGAGCAGGAAGAAGAATCCCTGAGTTCCTGGGTCCCTCGGCACATTATCCAGCAGCATGAAATGCCTGCTTTCTTCACACTGTTGGGTGAGTTAAATTACTTTTGCTAGAATAGCATGAGGAAGAACAGACCTCAAACTTTAGCCTGACAGCTAAGATTATTAAATTTTTCAGCTTGAATGTAATGAAAATATGTTACAAAAATGTGCAGCAAATCACAAGCATGAAAATGTTCTTGCTCCAATTTGAATGTCCACCTTTAAAGTTCAATATTTAAAAAGTTATTAATACAAAAAAACCTTCATGTTGATTTTATCTTGTCCTTATCCAGAAGTTCCTAAACAGGGACTCCTGCTGTAAAGTGTCTGATAAGGTAACCGGCATGCATTGTTTTTTCTACATGAAGTACTTTGGTTAGACTGATTCATGTTTTCCATCCCTTTGCTCTTCACTGCAGTACCTGCTGGTGATGACCTTTACGTATTATGAGAGCTCGCCTCGCTCTCTCAAGGGTGAACTTCTTCATCGCTGATTAAGTTACGAAATGTTATGGCGGACACGATAGGTGTGTAGATGAATGTTAAAATAACAAAACAAGCTGCTTAATGCATAGCTTAATGGTTCAGATTGTCTAATCCATACTTAGTCATGATACTTCATTGGCGCTGCTGTTTTAATTATTGGTTTGGTATGCGGTTTAGAATGCCCTCTCTCGTATGTCTAAATTTTATTTCTATTATTTTGACTCTTTCCTGTAGTGCCACCGTTGTCTCAAAAGGGATTACTTGCTTCATTTATTGCATGCAGAAAACCACCCTGCTCATTTGTAGTAAACTGTTGGAGGTCAGCCAGCGAATGGATTTTGAAATCGCAAATTCTTCCTTTCTCCAGATATCTGGCTAATATTATGGTAGAAGACGAATTGCAAAATAGAAATAGACCCTCCCCTGGGATTTGGGTGAACACTGTGGAAGTAAATTTTGCTTCCTTGAGCAGAAAGAGATTGATCTTCAAATTCTTGCTCAGCCTGCGGTTTTCCAAATCGTGAACTTTTAGTAGTAATCGATCCACCATTTTCTGCAGAGTGGCTAGGTGTATGTAATGACGGTCATAGCCTTTCCATACTGGAGATGCATTTTCTACACCGGTCACTCAGCTGTAGAGGTTTGCAAGAGGTAACAGACTTTGTAATGTCATTTTAGGTAGCTATGGATTTAACCTCCAACAAAATCTGCTCAACAGTTGCTGGACTAGTTGTCTACGACATACTAGCCTGGATAGCCTGACCGTCATCAGCAGTGCGTGCAGCTACCTGCTGAGCCAGTCTTTTTCTCCCCAATCCAATAATGTGGAAAAAGTGCAAGAAAAGTGGAAAATCCTTGTCCCGTTGTGAGCCGGACATCTCCGTAATAGCTTGTAAGTGATCAATCAGTGTGGAGAAAGATCCACATTTAATTTGTCTAATGCCTGGGGTAAAGGAAATTCGTAAGCAAACATCTTGCTCTGGGTCATGTGATCTCCCCCCCAGTGGTTTTTTTAAATATATAATGATAAACTTTATCAAACCTAATAGTGTTGAATTGACACCACAGTCTGTTAAATCACTGCAGTTTCACCCCTCCCCAGATTGCAAGCCCATATGGATGTCACACAAGTACAAAGGAGGTAGCCTTGTTAAATTTGCATACATTTTCAACCATCTATCCACCTGAAGACAAATTGCCTATGAACTTACTGCAGGAGTAGGATAGATTCCAAAGAAGGAGAGATTAGAGGCAGTGTGTGGCTCAGTGGGCTAAGCCTCTTCTTGTGTGATCAGAAAGTCGCTGGTTAAAGCCTGGCCTCAGCATTTAATCAAGTACATAGAAACAATAAATAATGAGAATACCAGAATTTTTTTAACTGGGGGCTCCTCACTGGCGTCCAGCTCAAACAATGAGACACGCTGCTTGAGCCTGGGGGCTGTAAGCATTTCCGTAAAGTGGTCCCTCCCATCAGGGTCCTCCGTCATTGTGAAATCTGGGCATTGCTCCATTCTCCACAGCCGTCGGGTGATTTTGCGGGCTCTCTTGAAGGAGTAGTAGTGGGGCTGCCCAGAGCAGTGATTCAGCAGGGGCTCCACCACCTCATGGAACACATCCTGGTACTGCTTCTCCTGAAGCCCATGGACATGTAGGGGCTCTTCCTTTTGGACCAACCAGGAAAGAAGGTCCAATTTTGGATCAGGTGTTATGGGCTGGGAGGCTCGGAATTCAGGAAGGACTGCAGCATTTTTTACGTATCTATCCTGCAGCCTTTCCAGTCCTCCTGACCCTTCCAGAAGTTCTTTCCTGGTGGTTCTTTGTGTCCTGCCCCGATCATCCGCTCCTTCCATGGGCCCCCTCGTTAACCCCATGTGGATTCCCTGTGTTCACCAGCTGTTTCCTGTTGCCGTCATTAGTCCAATGTATTTAGTCTGCATTTCAGTTTGTTTCCCCAGTCTGGTCATTGTATTCTCAACCTGTGTTTGCTTGCCTTGCCGTCTATTAAACCTCGTGTTTTCCCCGACTCCTGGCATCCTGCGCTTCTGTCTGCGCTCTGGGCGCCTTAGTACGTGGCACTTTGAGCCCTGCCAGATGACAACCTTAGTCCCTCCCCAGTCCTAGTCTTAACCATAAACAACCAAAGAAAATATCTAGACTTTTTGCATTTTTATTTTTTTTTTACAGATTCTTTATAAAATTGAAGTTTGTATTGTATGGACCAAAAAAATGTCCCCACAATCTAAGAAGTAAGAGGTTTCGCTGCATTTCAGACAGAATGGGGTAAAAGCCAACACACACACACACTTGAGTTTCCTATTGTGGGAACTGTAAAAAATGTCCTTACATGGTCAAAAGATCAGGTTTTTATACATAATTATGCAGACTAGAGACTACAAAGAGTCCAGGTCTCTCTCATACTTGGTCCCCACAATGGGATAAACACCAGCCCAGACACCCACACAAAATTGAGTTTCCCCTTGTGGGGACTGAAAAATCTCGAAATAACAGGTTTGGGACAACTATTGAAAGGCAAAAATACACTGTTACAAAGGATGAGATGAGCGGTGATTTGGCCAGAAGCTGTGTAGACAAGTGGAAAAGGAAAGGCAGGCAAAGGAAAATGTACAGGGAGTCAGAAGCAAACTGGATAGAGGAAAAAGCAAATAGGAAAGTGATCTGGGGAAAAACACTGAGATGCAGAGAGCCAGACCAATGAGACAACTGGACTGAAGAAGACCAGTTCCAAAACGTACCAAGTCGGATACTAAGCCGGTTAGATTGATACCAAACCCAGAGGGGTGGAGGAGGACAGGGGCCACCTGGGGAGGACCCAGTCAATCAGTTTAACTGTTGCGTGCTTACAGACATTGTTTTTATTTGGTTGTGCAAAGTACAGCCTTTGCCCGAACCACAAGGGCTATCATGAATGCCCAGGATCACTGGTCATGCTGGAAGTTTCCATAAGACCTTTAAATGCAAGATGGCGGTACGTCACAGTGCAGTGGCTTCTCCAGCTCCCAGAATTAAGTCAGATTTAACTGTCATTTCTGTTTTTTGCACAAACAAGCTACTAACTTAAAAATGGTGGTTTTCCGGCCCAGCCTCTGAGGCGCGCACACGCTGAGTTACGGCATAAAGTCTGGCTCAGTTTCTGAGGTGCGCACACACTGAGTTACGGCAAAGTCCGGACCAGCCTCTGAGGCGCACACACGCTGAGTTACGGCAAAGTCTGGCCCAGCCTATGAGACGCACACACGCTGAGTTACGGCAAACACCAGCTTAACCTCTGTGGCCCTCACTAGCTCGGATTCGGCAAGTGTCAGCTGAGCCTCTGAGGCGTTATGGGTCACCGGATACTGACGGGTATCTAGGCTGTCACTATATTACATTGTAGTGATTTTCCAACCTCTAAACCGAGTCTACATACTGTAGCAGATCCGCGGAGCGCCCTATCGGCCGAGGCGAATCCGGTGTGCCCCACTGTCCGGGATTATTGGGAGTTCAGCAATAAAAGGCACAGCCCAGGAGAAATCTAAATAGCAGAAATGTCATGACTAAAATTGTAATAAAGAGTCAGATAATTTGGTCTTTACATAAAACGGGTAATTTACAGGAGCGCTCGGGAGGATCCGCACGCATTCCAAGCCTTCGGCTGTCCAATTGGATTCCGCCATTGGGCCAGTGGACGGTTCCCCTACATTGTTCTTATACACTTTTATACCAGCGACTTAAAAAGAAGCTTCATGTGTCCCTCTCAAAATTGTATTTTGGTGCCATGAAGAAATTTAGCGTGAAAGTTTGCTTATTTTCACCAAAAATATGGTTTTATTGTTGTATTTCTGACAGCCGATAATTATCCAGTTGTTGAGTATCCAAAGCATAGCATTTTTTCTTGTTCTCTTTTTAGTGAATTTGGCCACTTCATTGCAGGACAAAACTCTTATGGTGACATGACTACATGGACTTTTGCATTGCAATTAAGAGGACGCCTCCAGCGAGTCAGCTAAAGCCATGCGATACCTGGCAAAGGAGGCGGAAAATACATATTGGTTCACAGTGCCATCAAATGCAGTTATTCTTGATCACCAGTCGCTTGCACACCTGGACCCATGTCAGGAGTCTGATGCTGGATATGGTCCATTATGAAAATATGAGCTAGGGGCACATTGTGATTCTCTTCACCTTCATGGGAATACTGGAAGATCAAATGTATACCATAGATGAAGATGTCTCCTGCATCAGACGGCTAGCGGAGATGATAACTGATGTTCTTATTGGAGAAAAACAAGAATGGACGATCCAGAATGGAGGCTGGGTAGGTGCATGTAATTTTTTAATCAAAAACAGCTGCTTTATGTAGTTTCTTGTTATATGTTTTTTTTCTTTTCAAGGTTGTCTTACCTGCGTTAGAAAGTAAGTGGTAAGGGGGTCATATCCCTAAGATGCGGTCCTTTGGTCTGCTGGCTATCTTACTCTGAGAAACGTGGGATACTAGGAGGTTGCTGGATGGCAATGTCCAGAGTGGCCACCAGGGCAGAGTTCTTCACTTTGGCTGATCTGACTCACCCAGCATGATACAATGCTACACTGAAGCCTACAAGGGAGGTTTTCCTCAGCGCGACCTGTCAGGGAAGTTCAGCTGGGGCAGGGTGGTGGCAATATTCTACACGAAGGTGAGTACCCCCACCCCCCACCGGTGATGTGAATGTTGGACGTAGTCGCACTCATGGCTGATCTTTCCATTAGTTGGACAACATTGTTTTGGTGGATGGTTAAAAAACAGATTAACAGAACAGTCTGAGTGAATGAGTGCAACAGCCTCCAGCAGACAGGGGCAGCCAGTCTGATGTTGACATGGTTTCCCAGTGGAATATTTCTGTCAGTGTGGCCATCAACAGGCAGCACCAGGTGGGGACAGTGAGCTGAGTCAGTTGTTGCATTGCAATTTTTGAACAAGGTCCCAGATGACACCTGCCAAGTTATTAATTGGACATTAGACTACCTCTGGGATCATGTTATCAGCTGGATCAGGGAGCAAGGTGGCTGGGTGAGTCGCTGGGGGCCCGTGGGAGTAACTGGAGGAACCAACGAGGAGCTGGGGGGTGGTGTTGGCTGAGTAACTGAGGTGGCTCGGGTGAGTTGCTGGGGGTTTATTAGCATTAGGGAATATTCCTGGTGCTGGGATCCACGAGCAAATATTGGCCATCGGAGTCAACTTGCTGAAGGAGTGAGTACAGAGACGCCTCCCCCACTGCTATCACTCATTAGCTGTTGGTGCTAAAATCCATTTTCCCTGCAAGACGGCATCAAGTCATACTTCAGCAGACGGTGGGTACTTTCCTGGCTGGAGTTCTCAGTACCATACTGGTCACCTGCAAGATGTGAATTACATGTACATGTAAATTAACACATGTACATGTTTTGTTTTGTTCTCTGATTTAGAAAAATAAACTCTTCAGTCAGTTTGAAAGATACCTCCCAACCCTTTAGAATGGTATTTCCCAATCCGGTCCTCGGGGACCCACACACAGTTCATGTCCCTGGTAGGGAGCAAAAACGTAGATCAGCTGTGGGTCCCCAAGGACCAGATTAGGAGGCACTTCTTTAAAAGAGAATAAGGTCAGTTATTATCACCACATGAATGAATTATCTTCTAATCTCTTTTCTGGTGTTTTCCAACCTGGTCGTTGAGGACCCACAGACGGTCAATGTTTTTGCTCCCTCCCAGCTCCCTGCCAGTCAGGGACAGTCTGAGGGGTGCCCAAGGAGTGGATTGGTTAACACTGCTCTAATCATTCAGCAGACCAGAGGAGCTGGGGGTGGGTCTATGGGTTTATTCTTCAGGGTGGCAGGCCACAATGACCTGCTTAAGACACCAGGGTGGTCCAGTCACTCTGCTGGCGTCCGTACTGCAGGAGTCTAGAGAACAAATAAAGGATGAGCTTCATCCTGTGGGAAGATCACTTCCCAGCAGCAGCAGCGCATACCTAGAAATCTGTCAGGTCTTTCTGAAATCTCTGAGCCTGATCAGGACCGTTCCTCATGGTGGGAATTTCGTAGGTCTGAGGAGTTAAACACATACGAAAAAGTAGAGACAAGACAAAAACTGTGTGCAAACACTGTAAAAGACTGGTAACATACACAAATAGCACAACAAACATGCTTCAGCATGTCTACCGGCACCACAGCAAGCTCAATTCACCACCGCCAGAGCGAAGATTATTGAAAGGGTAAACTACCAGGGCGAAAAGCTGCACATGAAAACCTTAGTTCATTTGGTAACGCTATATATTAAGTGCACCTTCATCATGCACTCAGAGGGATAGCCGGGGTGGGTGCTGGGGGGGCAGCTTCCATCACACGGCACTGAGGAGCACGGTGTGAACGTGGTCCAAACGGGCTACTAGGTTTAGAGTGCTGCTAAAACAGGGCCGGCCCTCGGCTTCCCATCAGGAACAGACCCCCCCTTACTTCGGTGCCGATGAAGGTGGGCTGGATGTAGAGGCTGGCGTCAGTGGAGTACGGCACCCACTCCTGGTCCAGCTCCACCAGCTTGCGGATGCACTCCAGCAGCTGCACCTTGGGGGAGGGACAGAAACATAGGCCCTGGACCAGGGGAGCACTCATGGGCAGGCAGCAGCGTTCGGCACTCCTGTACATCCTCGCCATGTTGAGCATGAACCTGAAGAGACGCCACACGACCGTCTATCCCGCGGAAGGCCTTCATCCCCACTGCAAAAAAGCTTAGCTAAAACCTAAAAAATAAATACTAAATTTGAGAAGAAAAACTAGTCAAATAATCTGTCCATTCAGCAAGATAATTGTACTTGATAATAATTCTTAAAACAAGGTGATTCAATTATAGAAATAAGAAAGGTCGAACAATTGTGCAACAGTTTAAAATAAGTAGAAAAATTCTTTTAGATCAAATTACTTAAAATGAGACTTGTCATATCACAGTAATAGGCAAAATACACTGAATATTAGCAAATAATTCTTAAATCAACAGTTTTTATTCTTACTTTAACCACATTGAAAAATGTCCAAAGTCCAAGTAATAAGAAAATTTATCATTAAAATAAGTGGAATTACTTACTCCTAGAGTATGATTATGCTGCTACTTCACACTAATTGGCACAGGTTGAAATAAGAGGCATAAACCAATATTTAGACACACCTATTTCAAGAACATCTTAAAACAGGAGTCTGATTTCACTGAAATCACAAGCACAAGTCAAATTTCCATCAACATTTATTACCAACCAAAAGTACTCCACAGAGCCTTAACTGTCCTACTGAATGACTTACTGGGAAAAAATATATTAAAAAATAAATAAAGTCATTCCATAACACGCTGCGATATATTTTTCCACAGAAAAGGCATTTGCATGAGCAATAAAATGCAACAAGTACTTTTTAGGCCAGTGAGAGACAGAGAGAATAACGAGGAGAAAAATAGAGCACTGAGACCAGACCACTAGAACAAAAAAGGTTATACAACATACACCTATTTCTGAATGAAATGTAAAAAAAAAAACAACAAAACAGGTCATGAAATACCCTGAGGAAACTAAAAAAAAACTTTCAGGTACAGGTGTAGTACTCTATAACGCTAATAAAAGACCTGACATTCCATGCATTTCTCTTTCTCAATGAATGATTTCCACTCAGTAATTGCTTTCTTATATGAGCTTGTGGCATCTCGATCGTTTATGGTGTCGCCTAGTACCTCTATTTGAATGACTGACAGCAGGGTTGCAACACATTTTGAAAAAGTCAAGTGCAAAGAGTAGCAGTACACCATTAACATTCCATCAAAGAAATCCTCCTTCGGTAGGGTGCTTACAGAAGTACTTCCCGCGCCAAGGATGCAAACACCGGGCTGGATAGAGGTCGCTTCTCCAAGTACAGCGCTGGATCATCCATTAGCTGCAATCAAATGACAACCTCTGTGACTTTTCCTCAACACTGGACAAAGTTTTGACGGCAATTGAACGTATGAAAGAGGAATTAACTGACTGCGCTGAAGGAATCACGCAAATGCGTGGTACGTTTATCCAATGCCGAGGACGACATTGAAATTTTACGTGCCAAGGTGAATACCAAGAAAAAAGCTCTGGAGAACAAAGTCATGGACCTAGAGTCCAGATCTAGACGGAATAATATGAGACTAGTAAATTTACCAGAGGGAGTTAAAAAACGGGACCCCTGTCTGATTTTGGAGTGGCTACCAGAAGCACTAGGCACGAAACACTACATACTCCAGTGGTTATAGAAATTGTGCACCGAATTGGACCAACAGCAGCAACGCTTCACCCCGTACTCTAATAATGAAATTCCTTAATTACAAGGTCAAGCTAGCTGTTACTGCAGCATGGGCTAAAAAGGACATTTATTACAAGGAGCAACAAGTTCGGTTTTACCCAGACCTGGCTGTTGGAGTACGCCAGCTCCGAAAACAATTTGATTTGGTTCGAGAAGAGCTGCACAAATTAAGGATACGACATGGCCTGATTCATCTGGTGATGCTATTAGTAATGTATGAAGAGAAGATTTATGCCTTCAAAACATCGGTAGAAGCACAAGAGTTTATAAAGAAGATCCAGAAAAATTCTGACGGAATGTGACTTTAGACTAAAATGATGTTTCTTCTTTTCAGTAGTGAATAACAGGTAGTACTAAGTTAATATTGCAATACAAAATTGGCACCTCATTTTTGCACTTTTTATCTGTAATGCTTACACAATACCTGCAGAAACTCGCAGCAAAGAGTAGATACTGCTTACTATAGAGCGAACTGCAGCGGTATTAATGTTTTTGGTTTGTGAATGGTGGTTAGACTGCTCCTCATGGAGTGTGGATCGGTCACGACCGTAAACGGAAGACGTAAAGTAGGGGGAGGGAGGCCCATTGAGGTGGGTAATGGGGGCAATGGGTCTAGTTCAGATTTGTTGTGTTGGATTTGGGTTCTAATACTTTTGTTACTACTTTTTTTGTTTGTTAAGCTTCTCTCAAAAACTTTCTTTAAGTTACGAGGTAATTATATCGATAACTGAGGGTGTGTCCAAAATCGCGCACTTGCGTCAGTGCACTGAGATGTACTGTGCACTTCCTTCTGCTATCCTAAATGGAACACTAATGTTTTGCAATTACCGGAAGTGATGGACTAGCATTTAGACATTGCGATTCTCCAGCGCGTCAAAATATCTGCTGTGAAAACTTGCTGAAAGTCCCTCCCATTCCGCCACATAGTCAAAATGGCACCCGTTTTGGCTTAATTGTCAGTGTGAACGTACTATGCCCTAAAGTCGTGCACTAAAAGGATACACCCTGAATATTGAATATGTTCAGTTAATTTGTATGTCAAATTGCTGTGCTTTATGCCGTGATCACAGTATTGATATTTAAATTATATATTCATTTACGCATAACTATATTAAACACGACTTACCTTCTAACATAGACAATGGCTGTGTCCGAAATCGCGCACTTGCGTCAGTGCACTTCCTTCTGTAGTGCGCACTATCATGGAAAAAGGCTGTCCTAACAGGAACACTAACGTTTCGCACTTACCGTAGGTGACGGACTAGAATTTTGATCGCAATTCTCCAGCGCGCCAAAATATCTGCCATGAAAACTTGCCGAAAGTCCCTCCCCTTCCGCTACGTACTCAAAATGGTGTCCGTTTAGTGCGCGTCGTGTCCATCATTCTGCACTGCGTTTTCAGTGCACTGAATTTTCGCTTAGTTGTCAGTGTGAACTAAAAGTGCGCGATTTCGGACACAGTCAATGTAGTGTTGTCCAAATCATCCATGCTGAGATCCCTGTTGCTGTCGCGTGTCTGTTCCCAAACGTTAACGCAGGGCTGCCAACTATCACGCTTTCACACGCTCGCGCAATAAGTCTTACGGCAAATTTATATTATTACATTATGAACCTAAACTTATCTGCATCAAAAGCGTTGGGGTAGTTTGCAAACCCTACAAACTATTTAAGAGGTAAAACTGTCACATAGGTGTAAGTGCGTGTGCATGTCTGGAATTAAAAATCTCACGCCAGCCGGCTGACCAAAGCTGACAGCCCAGTTAACGTCGCTAGAAAAAAAAGGTTTAACTACAGTACCAAGCAAATGTTCTTGCACTCACACTCACGTTGGCGTAGTTGTTAGCTTGCGACTGTCTTTATGAGCGGAGGGCAGACGATACAAAAATTCAATATTCTATAAGAATATGTTTGAACAACATAAAGACATGGTCTTAAATATGTTTTTCATTAAAAAAAATAAAGTTAACTCCCTCTACACTGCTTACTTTGAAAACGCGCCTTCGTTAGCTGACCCCTATCCTGCCTCTGATTAGTTTTGGCGCGAGTGCCTATTATTGGTTAAGTTTCGGTAGGGTCAGCCAATCAGAGACAAAGGGGTGAGCTTTCCAAAACCTTTAGCGGGGAAAACAATAACGGTCGGAAAACAGTGGCAAGTTACCACACGTGGCCTCTCTTTTTAAGTCCAGAGACAACAGCATAGTGTACCCTAAGAGTGTGGCGGTGTATGATTTGTTTTATAGTTGTTGCTTTAAGTCTAAGGTCGCTCTTTAGCCACATTAATGTAATAGACGGCCGGAGTCCAGATTTTTGGATTCTCTTTGGAATTGATGGATTTATAAACAGGACTTTAGAGTATTCAACTCATTCTTTCGTCATATTAAATGGACACACCCTCTGTATTTGACGACTGGATGCCCATCAAGTGGATGGAGAACAGCACCCACATGAGCTGTACTACTGTAAGATAGGAAATTTTTAGTGCATTCATTTTTTCTGAGTGTTCCACTCCTGCTGCTACCAGAACTGGGCCAACAACGGCACATGTCACTCCCCTTGAAAGTCCGCTTGCTGTGGCCCACTATTCTGATCTCGTAAGTTTATCAATCTCCATCTCATTCAGCTTATTAAGTTTCATCAGCTGTGCTCATGATGGAGTTCAGCAAATGCTATATATGGAATCATTCCATAAAAAAGAAAATGTGTTTTAAAAAGTTAAATGGTCTCAATTTTTTCCACAGTTGTACATGTGTGTGTGCATGAGTGTGTGGTTATACATGTATTTGTTTGTATGTATAAATCTTCAGTTTCTTAATTGAACTAATATTCTTGGCATTCTTAATCTGTCATAATGATTATTAAAGGAAGAAGCTGATGTTCACACATCCATAACCAAATCTGTGGCAGCTTTTGCAATCAGTATCCAGGAACAGTGCTACTTGTCACAGGTAAGCTTGGCTGGAAGTGCCAATAAATGATACAATTGACAGCCTTTTAAAATGGTAATACTTTTTAATGTGTTATTAAATGCATGTATATTAAAGTCCTTCATGTTATGGTTATGTCATGTTAAATCTCCTCCTGTATATTCCATTATGCCTAATGCATTGCAAATAATTTTGTACACAGATGAAATTGAATTATGCAACCCCCTAGGATCACATACTTCTGTAAATAAATGGTTAATGGTTTATTATACTTTAGGTAATATTGATCCAAAATTTAGGTCAAAGTTAGCTGCAATATGACTCCTTGCTATTGCAAAGGTTGATGCTTTTCAGTGGGTTGTTGATGTTGTTTTAAAAAGAACTCTAGAAGATTTAATTTTGCTATATAATGGGATTAAGATTAAAACAAGAAATGGTGAAATGGACTTGTTTGGTGCCATAACAACCGTATGTGGAGACACGCTTGCCCAGCATGAGCTTGCTGGCTTTAAAGAAGGTGTTGGCTTTGCCTGTAGCAAATGTAGATACTGAATGTACCTTTGAGGATATGCAAATACATTTTGAGGAGACAAAGTTTGTTAAAAGAACTCTAGAGAAGCACATTAGACAGTGTTTTGAAATAGACAAAGCAAGCACAGATACCTTAAAGGCATCCCTCAGACTGTTATCTCTGTGAAATGGCTTGTCCTTAATGGTATTAAGTATATCAGTGGGAAATCTATGATAATCGCAGATGTGTACGACACTTTACCCGTGTTTGGATTGATAAAGGATATCTTTGTGATAGATTCCTCTTTTGTTGCTTTTGAGTATCAGTGTTATGAAACTTTACATTTTGATAAAGATTTGTTGGCGTATGAAGTGGCAGTGCCCATTCTTGCCCAAGCAACAGAACTAGTGCATGAGCTTAATGATTGCATCTCATATTTTTCTATTAGTTTCAAAGGAAGTGTGTTTGTGCCATTGAAATATAATATTTGTGACATCACTGCAAGTAGAAACAGGCATGTGGATATACATTTGTCATAAGTTGTGGTTGAGTTTTGCTTATGGTTGAGTAGTATGTGCTACCTTCCAAATTGTACAGAATATTTTGTATATTATACATTTTGGTAGATGTTTTGCCACATATTAGTATTAGTTTTGCCACATTAAGAAAAACATATTTTTGCAGTTATAACTGAAATAGAGCATTCTTTACTTTATTCTGATAAAGTGAGCCGTAAAATGCAGTTAACTTTACCTTGTAACAAACCATTATGTCCTTAAGGTTCTCCGGCTAACTTACCTATTGAGTGGCATAAATAGGATCCTGCAGATTTTCACTGTTTCATTAGTTACTAGCAATGCAATTACATGACACTTATGTGTTTTTAATTGATGTATGTCAAATTAACTGAACATTTTTATACCTCTTGCTTTTCAATGACTAAATTTCTAAAAAGCTGGTGTCACTTAAGTTTAAACTATGAAAATCTGTATTTTTATTTTCTGGTAAAGGACGTTGCACCTTTGCCATGAATAAAATGTATCTTGCTTTTTTAATGCCTTCTGTGTTATTCTTAAATTAAGCAATTGAGTTTGTCCCCCAGAATCTTGAAATAATCTTTTTTTGTCAAAAGGAATGGTACCAATTGATACTCTATCTAATATAGCTTGTTTTACCAGAAAATGATTCAGTTTTCACGCCTCATTTGTCTGATTTGGTCAGATGGGGTAGGACTTTTAAGGCAGAAGTAGGATTTGCAAATTATGCAAACGGCAAGTTGGTAGGGCAAGGCTGTCTATCTGGAGAAAAAAAAGGGTTTTGATTGTAGGACAAACAGGACAGGAGATCAACCAAAATCTGGCAGACAGACTGAGTAATAGGTAGGAATTGCCATCATCCTACCAAGTTTTGTCGGTCTAGCTCATACAGCTTAGGCTGCCCATTCAGTTTTAGGGCAGAAGTAGTACTACAATTGGCACCAGGTTTTGGGTCACAGGCTCCCATGGCCGAACAGCAATTGAATAAAAGGTCTAATTTCAGAGAAAAAAAAATCATATCAAGTAAAGGGTTAAAATCGAATGAAAGTTGCTGTGTCCTATAGGCCTCAGGTAGTAGTATAATTTGCACCCATTGCATCGAAGCTATTGAAAAAAAAAATCTATTTACCCATTTTTTCTTTTTCAAATGATCATATAAAATATAATCAAGTGTTAAAAATGAATAAAATTCACCGTGTCCTGTGTATGTGACGTAATTGTAGATTATACGTCCATTTTGGAGTTACTGGATCCCATTGCATTGAAGTTATTGCAAACAATCAGTATTTTATTATTATGACAGTAAATTGTTGACGGCCTCTAAAACAGTGGTGCGCGAGCATCTTCGAGGCTGTGGGACTGATCTCGGATGCGTTTCCCAAATAACAACGCAAGTTAGCATTAACGATGCATTGTACTGTGGTTCAAACTAACCAACATCCGAAGTACGACTGTTTCCCAAAACCATCGTACCACAGTAGTTTGAAGTACGTTAGCTCGTTGGGCCTACTGTAGTTTGAACTATATTGGTTCCACTGGTGATTGGTCTGACTCACGGCGAGTCGTGCGCAAAAATGGACAAACTTATAATGTTGTAATGAAATGATTTATGTGTGTGGTTGGGGGAGGGATTTGTGTGGAAGGTAGTTAATTAAGTGGTTACACTTCGGCTATCAGGGGTGCGGTAGTACAAGAGGGAGAATGCATAATGCAAGATTGGTAGGGGCTGGCTAAGAGCCGCGTTTAATGAGAAATTTCCTGTTAAGCTCAGCACTCGTGGGTTCCGGGAGTGGGGTGCCGCTTGTATGCTGTTTAGGGCTGCCGGCATTGAAGCCAGATACTGGGCTGCAAGATTCATATTCATAATATCAATGGTCTAACTTTCACAGCCGGTCGTGTACAAAAACAGGCAAACTTTAATATCATAATATATAATAATCATATTTTATATATATATATATATATCTATATATATCTATATATATATATAATATGATTATTATATATATATATTATAAATCTTTAAAAATGTTTATTTTGTTAAATGTATTATTAGTTACAAATGTAATTGCACATGTTCGATTTAGAGAATACCATATCATGACCATAAACAGTATCCTAGTATGCAGTATCTGATTTTTATCAGACTTGTTAGTGTTTTTGGTTTGTTTGTAGTTTGCCTCTCGAAAAAAAGAATATGGCTATGAATGTGTTAAAATATTTTATAAAGCTTTTAATGTGGTTTTACTAGTTTGTGTTTCTTGTTTGTTTGTCTCTCGGATAATCTCACTCCAAATCTGCTAAAATATAAATCAACAACACACAGCAACGTCTTCATGGAGGCAGCCATGTTTGTTCCGAGACTGGTAGCTCGAACTGGAGATTGTCGGACGTGATGTCACTCAACTCGGAACTTCTGAGAGAACTTGTACTGGTGCATTCGTTTTTATCTTAGGTCGGCGTTCACGGTTCGACTTTTGAGACTCAGATCAAGTTCTAGGTCATTTTTTTTTAACTGGTTGGTTCGACATTTAAGAAATTCGAGTTCTAATGAGTTTGAGTACTGAGGTACTACTGTACCTCTATTAAAGATGGAGCCAAGCCAGCCAGTATCAGCCTCTGCTACAGCCGCGCAGTCAACAGACTTCACTGCCCCTGGCTTACCAGATGTCTTTTGCCTGCAACACCGGACACTCGTTTTTCCAAAGGCCCAAATAACACAGTAATTGCACGTAGATTTAAATCTTGCATTTCGCCTCAGACCAGAATCTACAACCAGCATTACCATTAACAATATTCTCAACCTGGCTGCATGTGTTAATACAAATTCATCCACTAAAACAGCTGCATCAGCCGCAGTTTTATCTTGTGGTTATTAATGTACATTGCAATGCAATTCGGTACTATGCTCTTAAACTGTTCTAAAATCATTAACTCACGCGCTCCTCGAAAAGTACTTACCCCTACAGCCAAACACCAGCGAGTGACATCATTTGAAAGCTCTCTTGCAACCTCTACTGTACGTGAGACTTTTACCCATTTCCTCTACTCTCTAAACCAGTCCTGCTGATTTTCCAGCCTTTCTTTACCTGTGAGTCAGGTGTGAAGCCTCTGGCCAATCAGAAACTGTAATTATTAACCTAACTGTCTGGGAGAACTGAAAACAAGGCCTGGGTTTGGAATTGAGGCCCAGAGTTGAAGAGCCCTGCTCTAAGCCGTTGTCTATAAGCTTCTGGAACCAATTCATATACCTTTAAAACCACTTACTTTATATTCACATGAACTCTCCGGTCTGACATGGACAAGAGCTACAAAATGTGGGGATTACACTTGTGTTGCAACTGTTAATTGTCATTTGAAAAAAAAGTGTAATTCATCATGATCCATATGATTTCTGTAAATTACAAAAAATTTGCACATTTCTGCTTGCAATATCAAATGAGATGAACCTAATACCCCAAATGCATGCTGAGCTCCAGCATCTGGTATTTCTCAGTTCCCATGTGTTCACGGATGCTGGGAACCTCCATGCTGTACAGTAATTGTCTTCTTGGGGGACGTAGATGATTCTCTGACTCTCTGATTTATGATTCCTTGTGTTTAGTTACTATCCTCTTCCCGTCTTCTCAGCCACAAGCTCTCTGTGGCAGCTTCTGCTCTGAGGCTCTGTGCCCCTTGGAGTACAAATGGTAGTGAGAGAGAGACACC
>JAABNX020000198.1:0-42919 GCA_015163995.2 Mormyrus lacerda | reverse complement strand
TTGCTTCAAGAAATTCTCTAACTGGACCTCTTTAAATTTTAGTTGAATACCCCTGCAATAGAGCTATTGAACTAATTAGATTTTTTAAATCCCATTATTTCAATATATATCGCAGAAAGAATAAATATTGCAATGTGAAATTTTCTCTAACTGGAGCTCTTTAAATCTTAGTTGACTACTCATGCAATCGAGCTATTGAACTATTAGATTTTTAAAATCCCTTTATAACTTTATGTGAACTTTATCAATTGCTAAATATAAGTTAAAACAAATATTTACTTGCATATGACGCATCAGCGTTCGTGTTACAAGTGAAAAAGCCCAATGGAGAACTTGAATAAAGAAAACTGAAGTGTTCTCTCAAACACAAATAAGTGAGTTTTGTGAAAATACCAACTGGGTAGTGTTTATTTCTGCATTTGGTTTGGTTCATGACAGAGGACTTTTCCAACATTAAAAAGAAAAATCAGCTGTTAGTAATTTCATACCGTGCAGAGATTAGAGCAATACATGGTTTAAATTTATATATTTAAATTTAAGTTTTAGTATTAATACACCGATGGCCGACGGTGAGTCAATGCAACATGTTTGTTCTGATGTGCACTAACACATGTTTGTTCTGAATGACAATAAAAGTAGCTATTCTATTTTATTCTAAAATTCGGCAAGCTGGTAGGGGGTCCCCATGATTAGATTCACCCAAGCCTGTCACAGAGTTTACAGCCAGACTTAAGAAAATGAGCAGCATGGTTTACATGCTTGATGCAGGTTAGATCAACATTATCCTGTTATTCACAACTATAGTATACACTGTAGATACTACTTCTCATTGTTTAAATCTGCATCTGTTTAAATGTATCCCTGACATTTTCATCCTTTAATTTTTTCCATTGACAGTAGTGTCAGTATATTTCACACATTTCAGTCATCATTTAACTTTTTACATTGTCAATGAAAAATCAGCTAAAATAACACTGCAGGAAAGTAAGTCAAATTGTGGTGTTTAGTTTCCATTTCAGATGGCAAATTAATGGATGGGCAGGTCATTCAGCTGGAAGACGGATCTGCCGCTTATGTTCAGCACGTGTCCATGCCAAAAGCAGGTCAGCCCCAGCATGCGTCCTGATTGTATAGTTCTGTACTGCACATGTTAAATTCTTATCTGGTAAGCTGTCAATTTTTAAATTTCAGTTTAAAAATGTGTTACTTAGTTCAGGTCGCACCATGTCAGCCTGCTGACCTTCTGATCACAGGCCAGGTGCCGTAGCTGACAGGGATGCTGACCTTTGGCTCTTCAGCAAGGCCCTTAACCCCAATTACTTCAGAGGCACTTGCTGGCTCTGTACTATGACCCATAAAAAAAAAAACTTGCTCTCACCTGCATATTTTTCTGTCTCTCATGGAGAGTAAGATGGGGCAGTCCTAAAACTAATTTTTCTCCGCAGTGAGGAAATTGTATCAATATTATGCTTGATGTGAAATGTTATCCTTTTCCTCGCATTTAATTCCCGCGATGTGTGGTGTAGGAAGTGACAGTCTGAGACTGGAGGATGGTCAGGCTGTGCAGTTGGAGGATGGAACGACCGCTTACATTCATGCGCCCAAAGGTAATGCCTCAAATACTGCAGCAAACCCTGCCTGTATCCACATTCTCTTATGCATGTACATTTCTAAACTCTCTGAATTGCTTCTTTGCATGTAGTATTGCTTCAATGGTGCAGTGAATTGTGAAATGCCCCAATAATTTGTACCCTTTCGTCCTCCCTCTTTCTTCTCACTGTTTCTCGAACATGCGATCAGAAACATACGATCACGGTGCCCTGCAGGCCGTGCAGCTGGAGGATGGCACGACGGCGTACATCCAGCACACGGTGCAGATGCCCCAGTCCAACACCATCTTAGCCATACAGGCAGACGGCACCGTGTCAGATCTGAATGCCGAGGGCACCATTGATGATGAGACCATTAGTGTTCTAGAGCAGTATGCTGCCAAGGTGGGTCACTGTGGACTTTTTATTGAGCATGTGCTCTGCACTGTCTTTGTTTATAAAACATGAAATGTGGCCCATATAGTCCATTTAAATGAATATTCCCAACTACCCCTGTTTCAGGCAGAGACTGCAGAATGTCTCAGCTCAGGGCTAGTCAGCAGGCGGGAGTCAGATGGGGCTGTTCAGATGCAGGTAAGTTTCAGCCTGTGCTGAAATCCAAACTGCTCCAGTGTTACATTTTCTTGGTCCCCAAAGAGGAGGCTGAGGTGCATTTCTCTGCCAGATTGTCGTCCAGGGCCAGGAAGCTGCTCGTGGTGTGGTGAAGGTGCAGCCGCCGGGGGAAAAGTCCTTCCGCTGCGGCTACAGTGACTGTGGGAAACTCTACACCACAGCCCATCACCTTAAGGCATGGTCTCAGAGGGAGTGCAGTGACTTGCTGCATTCCTGTACAAATTGTGGATACTCGACTTCTGCTTCATTTGCAACAGTGATATAAATCACTTTGTAGTGCAATGAAGACAATCGCTATATTATTGGAGAACTATTAGAATATTTCAGAATCTGTGGAGTTAAAACCCAATCAAAAGCGTTTTAGTTATGTGTAGTACAATGATCACTTGGGGCTTTTTGTGTACATGCAGGTACATGAGAGATCGCACACAGGAGACCGACCATATCTGTGTGACCACCTGGGCTGCGGTAAAAAATTTGCCACAGGTAACCAGCTTCAGTTTGACTAGCTTAGGAATGATCATAAACTGATTATCGTCGTCATGAATTGTTGGGTGTTCTGTTTTTTGCTCACATTTCCAATTTTCATAAAGTGATTTTGTTTTGCTTGGTCTGTGCTTCAGGGTACGGGTTGAAGAGTCACATTCGGACACACACTGGAGAGAAGCCGTACCGATGTCAGGAGACAAACTGCCGCAAGTCATTCAAGACGTCTGGGGACCTTCAGAAGCACATTAGGACCCACACAGGTAAACGCCTACAGTGTACATTTGAGTATTGACTTTCTCTAGTTGTCAAGCTTTCATGCAATTGCTCTAGTTAGTATGAGAGATCTGTGTTGTGTGATGGCTAAATTGCTTTAGCTAGACTAATTATTAGTTTTGATCGAACGGTATGGCTACACGATATTGGGGGGAAAAAAAATCACATTGCAATATTTATTCTTTCTGCGATATATATTGCAATATTGGGATTTAAAAAGTCTAATTAGTTCAATAGCTCTACTGCAGGGGTATTCAACTAAAATTTAAAGAGGTCCAGTTAGAGAATTTCTTGAAGCAGAGGTCTGGAAGATCATAATGTCCAACTATTATAAGTGTAATGTATATTTAAGAAGCCTATTAGTTGTATCAACATTGCATGTAATCAGTACCTGACTGTCAAATCAAGTTAATTCAATACAATTCAATTTGAGATGTCTGCACAAATATGTAACAGTTCTTACCTTGTAAATAGTCTGCTTTTGTATTTAACTGTGTAAAGGCACTTTTGACGTCGCTCATTTTAAGTTTATGATGGAATAATATAGATTTGCTGTAAGATTTCCTGCGCAATTCTGAAATCGTTTGTGGCATGCCAGATGCTCAAAACGTACAATTTCTGCTTCACCTGAGTTGATTTATATAACAGATAACATAACTTTATACAGTTGTTAAAAAGCGGAAACTTCTACAAACATGAAATCACCAATTAACTATGTCTATTTATCCAACATGTTATATAATACATACTGTGTTTGAAAACTTTTTAGCTGTATGATTTCAGGACAGATCAACCACTCTGTTAGCGACCAAAAAGCTGTAATGTACCTTTGCTGCTGCTATTCACACTAACAGCACATTAGCGCAGACAAAGTGCTGCATATGCACTGCGGTTAAAAGTGTTTGACATTCAATGGCGTGGGAAGCAGCGATTCTAGTGCTAAACCACCATCGAAAAGAATACAAACGTTGCACCGGTTAAAATAGAAGCGTCCCGTCAGGTTTTAAATCATAACATTTTGTTTTGGCTATTGGTCCGGGTCCGTATGGGACGGCTTCTGGGTCTGGAACCCGACCGCAATCCGCCTGTTAGTGACCTCTGCTTTATTGGTATAATTAATCATTCTGCAAGGATTGAGCAGATTTTGAGTTTAATGATTACTTTATCAGTACTAAACAGTGCATGAGCATTGAACTAAGGAAGTTTATCGCATATGGGAGTTAACATGAGTGACAAAATAATGCTGGGTGAAATGGTTAGCACTGGGATGGAGAATGTTTGTTTGTGATTGGTGGTTCGTTCTGTGAGCGACATGTTTGTTAGCTGCCGGTGCTAAGCTGCGTGTCGGCTTTGTATCCAAAAACCTTTAAATTAACCTAAATTATATGACAGACTTTTGTGGTTTAAGAATAAGAACAGTGACATTTGTTAGTTTAGCAAAAACACCAAAAGCGTATGGGAGGTATTTTCTGCAGAAAATGAAAATTATAAAAAGAAAATACAATCTCCAGTTTCCAAAGTCTGTGCGCAAAAATCCTGCAAAAATTAAAATGAAATAGCACCATTTGCATTTTCCACTCATGTATGAGTCAGATGTGAAAATTTGAAAAATAAAATGCAGGTACAGTATATATTATGCAGATACTGTAAGTAGCTAACTTAAGCGGTGTGTGATTTTGCCATTAGTTTGGGCGACACCATGGCCAAGAAATACGAAGACAACGGAATCGGCAAACATACTGAGAAACCGCGGCTGTGATCCGTAGCTCCGCCCACTGCCCCGCTCCGATTAACATATATTTGCATGTAGTGAACTTGAAAATGAAAAGGCAAAGTCGGAAATGAAAAGTCAAATTGGAAAATGAAAAGACAAAAAGGGTTTTTAATTTTATTTTTCAATTTTTCACATCTAACTCATACATGAGTGGAAAATGAAAAAGGAAATGGTGCTATTTCATTTTAATTTCAATTTTTGCAGGGTTTTTCCATTTTATTTTTTGCAGAAAATACCTGCCATGAAAGCGTTGTCCACGCCGCTTAATTTAATTTGCGTTACTTAATATCACAAGTCCTACGATGCACGTGTGTACATTGCGATGACGATGCTGAAGCGATATATCATGCAGCCCTATCAAACATTGTTTAACTGTAAAGGTGTATGTTCACTGCTTTGGGGCAATATGACTTGTATATCAATGTCAATGAACTGTCCTATTTGTAGGAGAAAGGCCATTTATGTGCCCTTTCGAGGGTTGCGGGCGGTCCTTCACCACCTCAAACATTCGCAAGGTGCATATTCGCACGCACACGGGGGAGCGACCCTACTACTGCCCCGAGCCGGGCTGCGGACGGGCCTTTGCCAGCGCCACCAACTACAAGAACCACATGAGGATCCACACAGGCATGTAGCTGGCCGCCTTCTGCTGTTCACTCACTTCTGCTTGGCGATGATGAGGATTTGATATCATTAGAATATCAATGGCCTTGACACACTTATTATTGAAGTCTTAGTTGGTAACTTTGCCTTTTACACAACCATTGATAATGGCCAAAAAATCCTACCTGATTTCTTACTAGCAGTGGCACAAACAGGGAAGTCAACCATTTAAATGACATGCTTGCATGCTAACGCATGCATGCCATGGCAAAGGTCACATGGTTACAAGTATTACTATTAGCAGAAATGTAGCAATACACATTAATTCACACTAAAGTGTGGTACAAACTTGCTGGTGACGGCATAATCTGTCCTGAACAACCCCGCAGTGTCACATTTGTCAGCCGATCGTGGAAAGTGGATGGAATGAGAACAAACAAATGTTTGCCCTGGGAACCCTGCAGACATGGTGATCACTGCAGTGATTATCACTCATGAGAACTCGTATTGTGAAAATGTTGATTTTCATTTTGAAGTATGCAACCACTTTCAGTCAGTGGTCCCCGCCTTCTTGATACTCTTAATTGGGCTTTTAGGCTACGTTTCTGCTTTCTTTAGCAAGATACCTGACTGTGTATAAGAATCTTAGCAACCTAATGTAGGGAATAAGGGGTTTCTTTTTTAATGTTGATTTTTAATCTTCTTAAACATGAACAATTTATGGTGATATTTAAAAACGACTTTGTAACTTAAACTGTCAGCCCAACTAGAAATAAAATCCAGAGTATCGGGTTCTGTGGGTGGTTTTGAACACAACTGCTTTACTTCATGGTGTACTGCTGGCCATTGGATGCCTCATATTGTATAAAATATTGCATAAACTGCTTATAAGAACATTCTCTTCAAGAAACCTTTCTTTTAGACTTGCTGTTGTTGCTCTTCAAGTCCAGCCTGACATCGATGTAGATGCTATGGCAGGGTACTGTGCCATTTCTACACACTCCTGCAACCTGTGCTATGCACAGGAAGGGTGTCGTGCAGTGCTTCGGGGTCACAGCATAACCTATGATTTGACTGAGACCTGATGACCATCCAAAGCAAAGCTCTGATGTCAGAGGGAGCGTCTGTTTCAGTTTCTGAGCTCCGTCGGCCCATGTCTGCAGGAGAGAAGCCGTACGTGTGCACAGTGCCGGGCTGCGACAAGCGCTTCACAGAGTACTCCAGTCTCTACAAGCACCATGTGGTGCACACGCCCTGCAAGCCCTACAACTGCAACCACTGCGGCAAGACCTACAAGCAGATCTCCACGCTGGCCATGCACAAGCGCACGGCTCACAACGACACGGAGCCCATCGAGGAGGAGCAGGAGGCCTACTTTGAGCCCCCAGCAGGTCAGTACCTGTCTGCTTGCAAAGTGCCGCTGTATAACACGCACTATGCACCCTGTGCATAAATATCAGGCAGATGTGTGTTTAGCTTGTATCTTCCTCACGATAGTTCTAGTCCAGATTTATCTCCAGTTAAAAATGGACTGTTTAAAAATAGAGCATGCTCAGTGTTTTGTCTGAGTACTTAAATGCTGGGAGAAAATCAGGAAACCTTGGATATTTTTCTGTGCAGAATTATTCGACTAATTGCCATTGCTTTTAAAATGGGTCTTGGAGAAAGTGGGTGGGGGGGAGGACAAAATGGTAAAGTGCCAGTCAGAGGGGTGCAGTTGAAACATCAAGAATGGGCACGTGGACCATTTTAAGACTGATTTTACAATGGTTTTGAGGACAGATGAGTGATTCTTGGTGGAGCATTTGGATGGACAACTTAAAGTGCCAAAAAAGTGGTTGGAGCAGTGATGTGGGCTGCAATTATCAGTGACTTGCAGATGGCGTAAAAATTAACTAGGATCTGCCAATTTCTAGATGCCACCTTCTTCACACGCTGGTACAGGAAGAAGTCTGTAGCTTTCAGAAAGGTTATGATATTCATACTGGACAATGCTCCTTGCCATGAATCAGTATTCCATAGACTGGCCAAGAAAGACTTGAAATTTGATCAAATTATGACCTAGTCATTGCTTGACTCCACCGTTTGAGAACTACTGGGCCTACTAAATCTGAGATTTACCAGTGCGGCAAGCATTATGCTTCTCAGAGCAGCGTCTGGGAGATGATCCTAGTTGCCTCGGCTAATATGGGATGGGATTAAATTCAAAAGATGACTGATTCAGCAGACGACAAGCTCATATCCAGGATAGGCTCCCAACCTGCTGCGACCCTGAATAGGATAAGCAATTTTGAATGGATGCCACAGTGGACACAGCTTCCTAGCTAATACAGAGTGAAGATGTCAATGTATTCTGGGGAAACTGAGGATGCAAGTTAACAAAGGGGCAAATTACACCCACCACAAAAATGAAGGTGAATGGTCTCATTTTGGGTTCAGAAATAGATCATGGTTGAGAGTTATGGTTGAGAATGTCTTGTCAATTTGTAGAGCATGTGGTAAAGTTATTGTAACCCTGTGTTAAACCATTATGTACCAAACCGCATTTGTCATGCTGGGGCTTATTCATGCCATTGTAGCCCTGGTTATAGCAGTAATACAAGTCAGCTACTTGTGCTGCACGATATTGGGGGGGGGAAAAATCACATTGCGATATTTATTCTTTCTGCGATATATATTGCGATATTGGGATTTTTAAAAATTAATTAGTTCAGTAGCTCTATTGCAGGGGTATTCAACTTAAATTTAAAGAGGTCACCAATAAACTGTCTATTTATCCAACATGTTATATAATACATACCGTGTTTGAAAACTTTTCAGCTGTATGATTTCAGGACATTTTAGGACTGTTAGGTACATTACAGCTTTTTGGTCGCTTCGCTGCTGCTATTAACACTAACGGCACATTAGCGCAGACAAAGGGCTGCATATGCTGAACCTACATTTCGCGGTTACAGGTTTGTTATACCCGGCGCAGCGTTTGTATTCTTTTAGACGGTGGTTTAGCACTAGAAGCGCCGCTTCCCACACGTTTTAAATCATAACTTTATCTTTTGGCTCTTGGTCCGGTTCCGTATGGGACAGCTTCTGGGTCCGGATCCACCTGTTAGTGACCGCTGCTCTATTGGTATAATTAATCATTCTAGAAAGTGAGCTGATTTTGCCCAAATATAAGGTAATGATTACTTAATCAGTACTAAACAGTGCACAAACATTAAACTAAGGAAGCTTATCGCATATTGGAGTTAACATGAGTGACAATAGCGTTTGGTTAAATATCACTGGGATGGGGAATGTTTGTGATTGGTGGTTCATTCTGTGATCGGCATGTTTGATGCTGCTGGTGCAAGCTGGGTGTCCGCCTTGTATATAAAAACCTTTAAATTAACCTGAATTATATGACAGACCTTTGTGGATTGTTTAAGAACAGTGTGACATTTGTTAGTTTAGCAAAAAACACCAAAAGTGTCCACGCTGCATAATTTAATTTGCGTTATTTAACATCACACGCCCTGCGACGTCACCACTGCACGTGTGTACATTGCGATGACGATGCTGAAACGTTGCAGCCCTATCAGCAACAGTAATCAGAATGCATCTACTTCTGGTTTTCATGGTGGTTTGGGTATGTGCTGCACTTGCAGTGGAATATGGGGAAACAAACAGGGGTGACAGGACTGCTTGGCGAGCCTTAAGCCTGACTATGATGCAGTCCTGAAATATTTGCTTAAGTGGCCACGTTTCATTTTGCTTTTATGCTTCAGATGCCATTGATGATCCTGCCGTAACCTATGTTCCAGAGATGGAAGAGGAGGATTCTGGATCGGAACACGTGTCCTCTGAGACCGTGGAGGCCATGGGGCATCAACACGTGGCTCTTATCACACAAGATGGAACTCAGCAGGTAACTGACTAATCGTTATATGCTTAGTTACAAAAAAGGCAAGATGCAGTTCTGCAAATTTTCACGGTCTTCAGAGTGCAAAGTAAATTTTTACCTCCCCTTCTCAGTGAACAGATGACATGAATAATGCAGGATTTTCCAGTATGAGCTCAGGAGACCTGTTTTTAAGCCTAATGCAGTATTACACTGTTCAGAAAGCGGCACATGTAACAAAAACTTTTTACCTTTTTTATGCATTTAGAAGCAAATGTTCCAATCCAAAATTCAATCCAAAATGATTCGAGTGATATTTGCCTTGCAAATTGAAAATACTTTTCAATTAAAATATGTAAAAAATGTTCAGAGGACGTAGTGTTGGCTTTGCAGTTCTAAGCCACAGTGCATGGACTTGGCGACCAAGAATATTCCACCCTCTTCTTGATATACTTTAAATGATTGTCATTGAATGTATTGCATGTTTCCAGGTGGATTGTGAAACACTGGACGCAATTTGTCCTGTATATTTCTGCACGTTGTTTCATGCATACACTGGGGTCTCCAACTGAACTACCAGACCAGGAGACTCGCTTAATTAGTAACCATCCTACGCTTAACGGTATAGGTATATGGGTTTTTAGTAACAGTGGCCAGGAATTGATTTGGAATAATACATCTCAGCCTGCATGGCAGCATATAAGCTTGTCTGGACTATGCAGCTGATTACACGACTTCTTTACATTGTTCTGAATGAAGAGGGGGAAGAGAAATATATGGCTAAAGTATATGGATTCATTCTTAAGCACAATCATTCTCACAAACTTGCCATAATCCATCAATTTTCTCTTTTTAATATTAGTTTGAAAACGGATAAATTATACAAATTGTCTAAAATGCCTTTGGGGTAGTTTTATTATACATCTATTTCTGTAATAAACAAGAGTCTTTCATCAAATCCAGGGCAAGAGTTGCAGAGAAAATAATGACAAAACCAAGTAAACAATTATGGTGCCCCCAAGAGGTCAGGGTTGGAAAATATGTTTTTGTAAACGGTCCATTCACCACCAGTGACTTTAAACAAGACAGCTGGACTATTGAACATGAAGTGCACGTGCAAAATGAAAATGTATTGCAAACACTGAAAGATATTACCGCTGGAAAACTGCATATAAACCTAACTTTACCACAGTGTTAAGGTTTAAACTGGAACCTGCATTCTGGAATATTTCAGTATACAGTAAATCCTCTTATCTGCACATACATCATGAAGCGGGGATACCAGGTATACCAGGAGGTACAGGCCTACCCAAAAGAGGTTGCGGGTTTAAACCTTAACTATGACACCACAGTAAGGTTAGATTTATATTCAGCTTTCCAGCTGTAATATCTTTCAATAAAAGCAAGCAACATCTCTTAACTTTCCAAATTTATTTATGGGTAAATTTAAATAAAAATTAAATTAAAACATGTATTTTTTATATATTGTGTGTGCACTTCACATTCAATTGCCCAGCTGTCTTGTATACGGTTGCTGGTGGTCAATGGACACAGTGCAACTAAATATGTATATATGTATAAAACCACATATATGAAAGTTACATGGTGTGCATTGTTCCCCATAGTTTAATGCTTAAAGCAAACTTAACTGGAAATGTCTATCGTTATGATTATTCTTATTCGTCCATTAATTCTGTTTTCTACTTTACATGGAAACAGTACAGTTGGTAACGCAGAACTATTGTAAGGGAATGGAAAACTTTAAAAAAAAGTTTTCTTACCCTGACCTCTTAGCTGCTCCATAAAAATGTACATCATATACAAAATGTTTATATTGCAATAAAGTTGCAATTCAAAAAACCTTTGATCTAATGTTCTAAGATCTTTACACTGCAACAGTGAGATCTTTGGCTATTTATGTAGGGAAAATGGTAGAACAAAAATCATGAAATCAGTTACAATTTTTAATAGTGATTAGCACTGTTGCCTCACCTCTGGAGCTGGGGTTCGGATCTCTGTCAAGACTCCATGCGTGTGCAGTTTGCATGTTATCCTTGACTGTGGCGGGAAACCCCACAACACGAGTACCATGCTGAAGGTAATTGGAGTTACCAAATTGCCTGTAGGTACGTGTATGTGAGTGTGCCCAGCAATCGGTCAGTACCCCATCCTGGGTTGTTCCCTGCCATGCGTTCATAGCCTCTGGGACAGGCGATGGTTGGTTGGTTGGTTGGATCGATTGATTGATTGATTGATGGATGGATAGATAAAACACTACTTCACTATAACATCTAATTTTTGTTGCTGGATCCCCTTTCTTGTGAGACCAAATACATGTGTAATAGTTTATTGCCATGCTTTCGTTTTCAGAATAAAACGGTTTCATTTAGGTTCACAATATAAATTAGTCCATGTTTCACAATTTACTTTGAGGGTGTAACCCCCTTTTTTTGCTTAATAAATTATAATTTTTCAAGTGCTTTTTTCACATGGGTGCCTGACGCACCCTTTAATGTTTTTAGTTCTCTCTTTTTGAAGCATCTTAATTTCTTTTAAATCAGCAAATGTGTATGTTCCTAGGTCAGTATATCCCAGGCGGATGTGCAGGCGATAGGAAACACGATCACCATGGTCACTCAAGACGGCACAACCATCACTGTGCCTGCCCATGAGGCTGTTCTCTCTTCGGAAGGAACGCACTCCGTCAGCATGGTAGCAGCTGATGGGACGAATGAGCAAGTATGTTTCCTGTCAGGTGTTCGTTAGAATGTGGTAGTGGGAAAATGTAGGCAATCTTAAAAGCAACTTCCTGTTTTTATTGTCTTTTGTGAAGTAGGGCCTATCTAGTGTGGAAATTAAAATATATATATATATATACATATATTTTAAATTTTTTTTTCTTCACTGTGTCGTGTTTCTGAGTATTTCCTAAATAAGTTTAGGAAAGCACCTTTTTTGAAAAGATGTCTTGCCTGGAACCTTTAGGACTTAAACATGATAGTACTTGTTTTGTACTTCTGTGTCGTCTCCTCGCAGGTAACCATCGTGACTCCAGAGTTAACATTCCATACTACGCAGGCTGAGCTCGGCCAGGATCATGAGCACCACCTGGTGACAGCCAGTCCGCACCCTGTCACCCTATTAGCCACTTCCAATGGCACTCAGATTGCAGTACAGGTAGGTCACCTAGAATCTATTTGTACAAGAATGTAGGAGTGAGCCATGCAAGTATTTTACCTCATTTGTAGACCTATCAGATTGCACAAAAATTTTGGTCATAGGCTAAGAAAATATTTGAGACCTTATCTCTGTGCATTGACAGGAAAAGTTCATAGGGACAGGATACACTGTACTTTTTTAAGCATGCACTGGATGTAGGTTTATGACTTTGTGGGCAGGAGTGTGGATGGGTTGAACCCACAAGAGGCCCTACTGCTTGACTGGGGAATGCATTTTTGAGAGATTTACATGATCTAGCTTCTAATAAATTTAGCCATAGAAGCATTTATTATTGCTTATCAGAGTCTCCAGCAATTGACTTGGGGAAACACCTCTTTCTGCAACATTTTAACCACCTGTCACTGCACTAACTTTTATACTGTGTCAGTTAAGCCTTTTAACAATTGCCTTATGTTAAATTTAGCAGCGATCTTAGCTACAGGTCTCAATACCCCTGTATTGTACAAATTGATTTTGCAAATAAGCAAACCGATAATTCTTCTAGACTGTGATCATATGAAGGAGACCCATCTGCAATTGATATGCATTTCATAATAGGAATTGCAGCATTGATTGAAGCTTGAATGATTAATTTCATACCAACTTTAAATTCCTTGTAGCTCAGTGAACAGCCATCATTGGAGGAAGCCATTCGAATAGCTTCACGAATACAGCAAGGAGAAACTCCAGGGCTGGAAGAATGAGGCAGCTGCTTTTTTTGCTTCTAAAGAAAATTTCAGGGAAAAAAAACTGCAAATGTTTTTGGCTGCTTGCTTGTTTAACAGGGCTCTTGCAGTTTGCTTGCTCAACAGGTATTGAAACTGAATCTCTGCATATTTTAAAATATGTACTCGGCAACTACTTTTGGATAAACATTCACTTTGAAATTTGGAACACTGAACAATTCCACTTTCTGAACTACCTAAACTTTATTTTTAATTTTTATGATAAATATATACTTCTGTATATATGCAGTCAATGTAAATTGTGCATATTTTACCTTGGATTATGTACAAATAATGCATTAAGCTTTAGTTACCCAGAATTAAAGCAATACATCTCTTGTATTCTTGTATGCTTTTCATTGTGAGTTTACACTGTTTTCAATATTTTTGGTATATGGAGTTGATTTCATCAGTTAATACAATTTATTGCTAGAATATTGCACATTATTATACATTTGAAACCAAGGAAAACCAGTACACTAGTATTAAAATGCCTACTTGGGAAATGAACTACTGTATTAAATGTTTTCAATCTGGTGTTTCCAGTGTACAGACAGGACCTGCCGTCAAAATATGTACCCGTTTAATCCCAATAAACTTAGAGGACGATTAAGCAACACGGTCCTGTGTAGTAATTATACCCCTTTCAGTTTTAACTATCATTATTTCGAAAGGCGTCTCATCTCAGATCTCTCTCTCTAGACATTGTAAAGGTCCATATAAAACCACACCAAGACAAAACCCTGTTTCTATTCTGGGCTGTACTAAATCAGCAGTGAACGGTGGTGTTTTTATGACTAAATTAAATGTTGTGCATCTGTAGCGGTTCATAGGAGAAATCGTACAATCCGTTTTATAACCATACATTTGCTTTTAAGCAATCACACCGAGCATTTACCTCAGTACTTTTATGAACGTTGTGTCCGATTGCATTCTTTAAAAATGTTAATACACTGTTGCTCGTAATTATATTTTTTCTTTGATCGCTGGTTAAATTACTAGCCCTTTGGGCTCGTTCCCAGATTGCACGTTGTATCGTCCTTTTCATCAACCCGCGCGTTCTGCGATTCGCTAGAACATCATATATTGTAGAGAAAGCTATGTATGTTCTCACTAGTGTGCTGCGTTTTAGTGCATTTTGAAAACGGAACGCTGCACCCATTTCTCTGCAATGCGCATTCCCATTGATCATAGTGTAAAATGGATACAAACGTATTCCAAAGTGTTTGTATGCGTTTTCACTCCCTCTTTCCTCCACAAGCACTAGGGACAGTCACGTACAATCATAGAAAGGGCTAATAGAGCGCAACATTAAAAACTTATAAAGACGCACAAAAACGTGGGTAAACGCGAGATAAAACGCAGTACAACTGGGTGCGTTTTTCATCGCGTGTTTTGGCTTCCTGGTGCGAACAGGGGAACATACTAACAATATCGCATGGCTAACAAATGAATGCGAAAAACTGGCGCCAAAATGACGTATATGCAGATTCCAAAACGCCGTGGGGTAACCATTTGCCCCGCCTCCGATTTAAACTCGGAAGGTTTGTTCCAATTGGCTGTCGGCCGGACTCTCCGACCAACGGTCGCCTTGAGTGTTTTACTGGGCCGAGAAGTCGTATTAGCGGTTCGAAGTAATTTCGTAAACAAACACGAGTTGTAACCTGTGGCGGCTGAATTTGGCAACTGAGAGGTTCTTATTGACTGCTTATTTCATATTGAAATATTTAATTTATCATCTTTTATGATATAATGCAATGCTTTAAGTTAGCATGCAGTATGGTAACTTGGTGAATGTGTTGTAGCCATTTTCGTTCGCAGTGTCGGCTCGGTTGTCTGGTAACTATCCAGCTAGTTCAAGGACTGCTACTTAGACGAGTCCTCTATTTTTGGTTAAACTAATCCGGTCCTGTGTTTATTCTCGTGTAATGATATCGTAAAGTGATCTTTAATTAAACGTTGCCAACACAATTTCAAGACACGGCGATGTACTAAATGTACTGATTAAAAGACCGTTAGAGTTCTTGCTGCCAGTACTGGCGTTAAAGGGCAGTCGGCATGAGCTTCACAGTCTGTCGTCAGCTTGATTCCTCAATGGCCGGAAAAAACATTCGTCAGAAGTTGCAGTTTTCTCCCGGCGACGAAGACTCTTCGGTGGAAGAGGACGGCAACCGCAGTACAGGAGCTGAGTCGGGCTTCACGGAGATGGACTCTCCGCGGCGTGTTCGGCGAAGCTCGGCCGATGACCTGAATGATGCTGGGAGCAGCCCTTTGGACTGCACCAGAGAAGATTCCGAGTCCTGGGACGAGGAGCGCTTCGGCTCACTGTCCCCCTTGAAATCGAGCATTTTTATGATGCGATCCCCGTCTCCGAGGAAGAGTGCTCGCAGTTACTGCCGCTTCGACGACCGACTTAACTGCGGCTCCCCCGTAGCTGATCGGCCCGATACTCCTCCGCACAAAACTTTCAGAAAACTTCGATTGTTTGATACCCCACACACTCCGAAGGTAACTGGCGCTTTGGAAATATGAATAGTTTTACTGGGTATATTTAAATGTGCGACTAAAATGCTTAGTTGTTCATGCATTTTATGTTCATTCAGTAATTACAGTAAACTCCAAAATGCCGTTCAGTATTCATGCATCAGGTGTAATCTGGTGTGTGCGTAGCGTTATTTTGCATGCTATTTAAGTCTGCATTAACAGTATGGCTTAAATTTGAGTCTGAGGTCTATATTCGAAGAACTAATTGTATTTCCCTCCCCCCCCAGAGTTTGCTGTCCAAAGCCAGTGCGGTCAACACGCGGTCGTTAAATAGGAGAGTTTGTCTCTCCAGGAATGTGGATTCCACGGGGAAGGTCAGCCAGACCTTAAGAAACAGTCATACGCCCCTTATTAACATCAACCCGTTTACTCCGGAGTCATTACTTCTCCAGTCTGGAACGTTACAGAGGATTAACAGAAAGCGATCACACTGGAATGAGTAAGGGTTTTATTATTATTAATAATAAAAAGGTATTTGTATGCAGCTGTGAGTTTCGACACTTTAACACTTTTACTTTAACACTTGAGGTACAGTAGAGGTAGACCCTTTTTTCCACGTATCCCATCTTGCTCCTCTTTGGGACACGCACGCGTACATTGGAAACTGAAGCACAGGATCAGTCATTCTGCGCTGTTGAGCCTTTCGGGCATCCTGGATTTGGCATGTGGTATGAAGCAGTTACAGGTTAAACAAATTTCATCAACATGTATTGTAAAATTTGCATGCATTATAGTTGGCAGAGGGTTTGCAGTTAGTGTGATACTTGCAGGAAACAGTCCACATGGTCGTTTAACCACGTGCTCATTAAGCACTCGCAGCTCCCTCTAGTGGTTTGTCTTCATTATGTTAAGAGAAATGTTTTGCATTTCAGTTCCTGTGGAGAAGATATGGAAGCAAGTGACGCTGAAATTGAAGATGAGATCATTCCACCATCAAAGGTAAAAAAGCAATATATAAGTGCAGTGCACATCTTGAATATTTATACATTGAGTTGATGCATTCTAAAACTTTTTTTTTTTTTAGAAGCTGACCATAATGGAGAGTAACATGATGTCAAGGTATGCCACAGAATTCCATGAGCTGGAGAAGATTGGATCTGGGGAGTTTGGCTCTGTTTTCAAGTGTGTGAAAAGGCTGGATGGCTGCATATACGCCATCAAACGGTCCAAGAAGCCACTTGCTGGCTCTGTTGATGAGTAAGTGAGCACTTTATTTGTGCATGAAAGCTGGGTCTCAATGGGAAATTTCCGAATGTCACTCACTGGTAGTTATTTCTTCCACAGGCAAAATGCACTGAGAGAAGTCTATGCCCATGCAGTGTTGGGACAGCATCCCCATGTGGTCAGATATTATTCTGCATGGGCAGAAGATGATCACATGTTGATACAGAATGAATACTGTAATGGTGGCACCCTCTCTGATGTCATAATGGAGAACTACAGAGCCATGCATTTCTTGTCTGAACTGGAGCTTAAAGATCTTCTTTTGCAAGTTAGCCGTGGCCTCAAGTACATCCACTCCACGTCGCTGGTTCATATGGATATCAAGCCAAGTGTGTTTCTCCCCGAAAAGAATTATTGTGTGTTGTGAATTTAGTAATGACAGTAATGTAATGCATCTCTTTGTTTCAAGGTAATATATTCATATCTCGGAGGACGGTACCATGTGTTGATGATTGTGATGATGATGATGGACCAAATACCAGTGTCGTTTACAAAATAGGTAAGGTAGCAAATGTGACGGGCCTGGGCGGGCCAGAATTATCTTAATTTGAAGTAACAGGATATTAATTGTGGGTTATTTTAACTTAGGTGATCTTGGGCATGTGACTAGGGTTGACAATCCTCAAGTTGAAGAAGGTGACAGCAGGTTCCTAGCAAATGAAGTGCTTCAAGAGGTAATTTGGGCAAGTTTTCTCTTTAGTATGGACATTTTGCTTTTTGACATCATCTCATTGTAGGGAAAATTTGATTTCCAGGACTATAGAGATCTTACAAAGGCAGACATCTTCTCACTGGGATTGACTGTGATAAGCGCTTCCGGTGCTGCGCCGATGCCAGCCAATGGTGATAAGTGGCATGACATTCGGAAAGGAAAGTTGCCCTTGGTACCGCAAGTGCTCTCTCAGGATTTCCTTAATTTGCTCAAGGTAAAATACTACACTATACACTATAATACTACATTACACACGGCAATTATCTGTTCAGTAGGCTGTTAAAAATATTACGTCTAGATCATGTTCTTTAAAAGATGCCTTTCAGGACGCTCAAGGTCACTTCACTGAAGTAAAAAAAAACTTCAGTTTTATGTCTGGCAAACATGCTGCTATTTGCTGATGATATTTCTTGCTTGTTGTAGCTGATGATTCATCCTGAAGTAGAGCGGAGACCATCTGCCTTTGTCCTTATCAAGCACCCGGTGTTGCTGACAGCAGCCAGGATGAATGCTGACCAGCTGCGCGTGGAGCTTAACGCAGAAAGATTCAAGAATGCCCTCCTACAAAAGTATGATTCTTGTCATCCTCATTCCCCCTCAGGCTCATCTGACATATTCAAGTTGCTGCCAGGTTACTCTTTGATGGTACTGTGTTGATATATTTTTTTTTTGTGTATGATAAAGTTGCGCATACTGCTCTAGTTGCGCAAGAATTAGTTTCCTTCACAAGCGTAAGTAGTGTAATTTTATTGCAGTGATCTGTTGCAATGTGTTGCTGATAGAGTTGAGTAGTTGTCATTTGTCTGGCTTGTTGCTTTGCAGAGAACTGAAGAAGGCCCAGCTGGCTAAGGCTGCAGCTGAAGAAAGAGTACTCTTCACAGACAGGGTGCTCACTCGCTCCATTGTCCAGTCTGGTAACAGGACATCGAGACTCATCGGCAAGAAGATGAACCGTTCCGTCAGCCTGACTATTTATTAGCTATTAATCAGCTGTTTTTTGTTAGACCTGTAACTCTGTACCTCGGGAGTCGGGCAGAATGTCAGTTTCACTAACTTGGATTGTGCGGAGATCTTGATAGTACTTATTCTTTTTTGGGTACTTGGAACGTTTGTTCTTGTTGAAGCTGCATTTGAAATTTCTGGTGTCATAAATCCTTCAGAGTGAGGTGGTTGCATGAACACCCCAAGCACACGAGAGGTTTCCTTCTATCCGGCGTTTCTGCTGTTTGAGGGAGGCAGTGCATGGAAGTGGCTTCCCTTCAGTGTGAGGATGCAGCATGTTTGATTTTTGCACCTTACAGTCTGTGAAATATCTGATGTCCAGCAAACACTGGGCCATCAGGTAAGATTCACACAATTGAGCACTTTTATGGCAATGAGTACATTTTTGTCAGACATACATGTTTGCTGCTATAGATGTTTTGTCAGCAACTGAGGCCGGGATGGTTTGGGTCAAAATTTTCTGGCCCGTGTGAATCATTGCTTTTTTTTAAAAAAACATTTTAACAGTTGGTAGCTTCTCTCAGTGTAGGTGTTGGTTACACATCTCAGCCAGGAGTCTTCAGCTTTGGAGAACTACTCTCCAGTAGACCTTCTTACCTGACTTCTAATGAGCCACACTTTTTCTCAGTCACACTTACTGCCATTTGCTTGAGAACTGCTGTGGCTCTTCAGAAGCAAATAGGATAGAAAACCTACTGGAGAGTAGCTCTCCAGGACTGGAGTTGGAGACCCTTGTATCGGACAGATGTTAACTGTTATGGATGTCAACTGTATATCTGTTCACCATTGCGTTCTACATTCATAAAACACCGTCGCTTATGGCAAGTAGCTGAACCATGGCATGTGAAAGGTGTGAGTGATCCTTCCCCTCATCCCATAAATCTTTCACCGTACACGTGGTTCTCATGGTGCTAAAGTAAATAGAGCCAGAAATGGGAATTGATCCACATCTCCAACTCTGCCTCGAGCGTTACCATGGATCATTGCCTTTTTCTTTTTTGAGCGATATATTTTTTTTTCCCCCTCATAGTTCTCATCTGTAATGTTTGTTGGCTCGATTACTTTGTCTCATTCTGTAGGTTCGTTCTCATTTGTTTGTCAGCTTCATTGTATATGAGGTTCGTTGCTTTTGTACAAATGTTCCTAATAAAATGGAGTTTTGATAAACTTTAACTTACCAGCGAAGTGCACACGGTTTTTCTTTTCGCACTGTTTGAGTGAACGATGCCTGTATTTAATGCAGCATGTTGATCAGCAGCCGATAGGTGGCGCTATGAGCTCCGTAGATCCTGGTGGGCGTGCCGTATGCCGATCACGTGGCTGTCATTGTGTCTGCGAGTTGCGTTTGTTCACATAAGGGAACTGAAGTTAAGGCGATATCCAACAAAATGGGACTAAGGGACGAACTTTTGAAATCTATATGGCATGCTTTTACAGCTTTGGATGTTGACAAAAGTGGGAAAGTGTCTAAATCTCAACTAAAGGTAAGAATTTTGTTTTTTGAAAAGTAAAATCCTTTTTACGCAAACATTGCTGCGCACTAACTACGATGAAACGCCGAACAGGTAGTTAACCTGGCAACATTTACTTTTACCTTAATCAAAATACAACTCAGGATTTGGGGTATATTTAGCGGCACACACAAAAATGCAAGTAAAACATCTTGCTGAGGTACTGTGTCGTAATACTTGTGATGTATTTCATGATTCCAGTATATGTTATGTTTAAATAGTAACTGCTTTATTTTCAGTGAGTTTTCGTACACCTATCTCCATTTAGTCAATTAAATTCGCAATGCCACCTGTTAGCCACCCACAAGTGCCCGTACTAAGAAAATAGGGAAATCCATGGCTCCGCAGTGGTAGCAATATGTTTGCAATTATGAATAATGTAGAGCCTAAAAAATGCAGGGAAGAGCACGTGTGGGCTTACAGTGACACCCAGTAAATTATTCTTTAAATTATCCTGACTGCGTATGTTTCTCATATATAGGTGCAGATCAGTTAAATGTAATTATAGATATTATTGACTTGGTAATGAAATAACATAATCATAGTCTCATATTTGGAGATAAATACTCACGTCCTTGTGTCCAGTGCATAAAAAGAGTACTCAGTAACTCAGTAGTTAGTGCTGTGGTCTTACACCTACACTTATTGTGTGTTTGATTCCTGTCCTGACTGTGTGCCCAAATTCCTTTGTCGGTTTCTGGAATTTTTTCCACTTTCCAAGGATGTATGGTGTAGGTGGCTGGACATCTTAAAATTGCCCTGTTTTTGAGTGTGACCTGTGATAATCTGGCATCTACTCCCTGGAATACCTCCTGTGATCGGATCCAGCCTAACAGTATCCCTGCAATGGATAAGCATTTCTGGGAATTTTTCGATAGTTTTGCATTAAATGGTATGAAACTATTGGTTAAGATGTATAGCCTTATACTTAACAAAATTGAACATGAGTGAATAGTAAAAATATATCAGAAATTATTGTAGATGTTTAACGTAAGGCTGTAATTACTTAAGCACAATTACACACCCCCATTTCATACTTTTATAGGTTTTACAGAGCTAACTTATAAAAAGTGTATTGTCCATAAGAATGAAGAAACATTACATGTTACTATTAAGAATGCAGTGTGGAGCCACACACATCAGATTATTGTTCAAACACCCCTGAAAGACTCGCCTATTCAGCTACTGCGCTACGTCAAGGTAGTGTGTTTTGTAAATGGTTGTGCTGCTGGTATTGGGCCCTGTCTTGTATTATCAATGTGTTCTTGTGTCTCACTCCCCCCTGCCCCCCTCCCTTACCAAGCAGCTGTGTGCTCTGTGTACGCATAGACCGCTAGCATGGCACAGTTAGTCCCGCTGATGAGTGCTTCTGCAGGTTGTGCCGCTGTAGGCTGACACCCCAGAGGAGACCGATATGATATTCATGACATCATGGTATGGCTCAGATATGAGACCAATGTGTGTTTCCATTACCATTTATGGTTTTAATAATCAAAGAGACTGAGGACTTGGCACATCTATCCTTAAAACTAAACCCACACACCCAACTTAATACTATTTTATTTCCACGGGGGCATAGGGAGTTGACATTATTAACCTTTTATTATAATCACAGAGTGCCTTTCTGGAAGTAAAAGGACTAGATGTTGTGGTTCATCCCAATTTTGCACCTGTGTTAGTGTTAACGTTCCACAATCAATGTATTTGACAGTTGTTATATATTGGCTGTGATATTTATCAGGGCCAGATTTTGACACAGGATTTTAGGTCACTGTCATCACTGCATGTTAATGAAAAGTAGGCTGGGACTGATTTCAGCCAGTCGGTTTATCTAAATGCTTGCATGACAGGTTTTGTTTTCCGAGCATGTGTTAAATTCTTGCAAAGAGGAAGTGAACATAGTGCTAGAGAGGAACGATTACAGGGAATTAAATCTACAGTAGCAAGAACAAATAATATTGCAATAGCTTAAATAGAACTGACAGTATTATGTAGAACTATTTTCCCCCAAAATACTGATCAGTATTTATGTATCTGATGCCTTTATGCAAATTAGCAAAGAATTGAGAAAGTAGGGTCAGACACTCTGTGAGCCATTGGGGTGCCCAACAAGGAAATAACTATGCCGACCGGGAGATTTGAACCAGCAAGCTGCTGATCATGGGCACAGAGCCCAGCCCTGCTGAGCTACACACTGCTCCAAAGATACATAATTGTTTCTTGTGTGGTGAAGACGAGCACCGCTTTCATAAATTTTTACTTATTTTTGTTTCTAGAGCACATGAAAGGTAGAAAGCAGCTTGTTATTACTCTTTACAGTGGAGATTAATGATGGTGATTTTGATCGTGGCAAAAATACGTTTTACGGTTTTGTGTGGTTGCGTGTTTTTCAATTCGTCCGCAGAGAACCCTCTCAAAATCCATATACCGATCACCCTCTCCCCCAGGTAGAACCCACATAAGTACATTACAGTAGTAATGCATCTCCTGTACATTTATTGTTTCAGTGTTGTGATTATCATCTTGTGATCTCTATCCATACTCCTTAATCTCCTTCAGTCGTCAAAAGAGTTTCTGATTTCAAGTGTGTTTTACTTTCAGTGACGATATTCAGTGACGTAAGTGCATAATTTACCTTGAACAATAATGTTTTTCGCCTTCATTGGTATCATTGCAGTACAACTATTTTGATACTTAAATTGGCATCGGCGTCAGGCTCATAATTTTCGTATTGTGACAACACTGGTGAGATCATCGACACACAAGGGTTCATCAGGCGGTGTCTGAATGGAGGCTGCTGCCCCGGGCATCCACTGACATCCCACCCTGTGCAATGACACTGAGTTCAGCATTTCTACCGACACATTCTCCACGTTCTCGCATTTACCCAGCATTCTAACCAGATTCTCACATTCGCTCTACAATCTCCTGAGCACTTCTCCACACTTACCCTGCAGGATGAGTGTTTTACCACGAAGTTTTCAAAAGAAGATATTTTCATTTTAAAAGTCTTTCATATCACGCTTTAAATTTTTGAATAGTTATTATTGTCATTTTGTAGTAGAGCTCAAAAACCATTTCTGTCACACGTTTCGTGATCCGTACGAGTTCTAGGAAGGCCTTCCTTCCAGGACATCCCTGACCGCAATCTTCAGTATGCAGCTGCCGCACTTCTGCTTCGCTGACTGTGTGCCTGTGGTTCCATCGGCAGGTGCTGTCACACAACCTGTGCACCGTGATGAAGATCCCACATGACCCTGTGGCACTGGAGGAGCACTTTAAGGATGACGACGAGGGACCCGTTTCCAACCAGGGTTACATGCCCTACCTGAATAAGTTTATCTTGGATAAGGCAAGCCTCCCCTCTCTGTAGCTCCCCATAGCTCCACTGCAGAGTGCTTCCTCTAAGAAGTCATAGGAGGTTCCACCTCTTACATAAGACCCCAAACTGAATAGATCTCATCATCCTTTGCAAGGAGATGTGGCTGGTCAAGTATGCAGACTTGCATGAAAGGGACCTGGCCTTCACATGCAGACAGCTGCATGTAGCATGATATAAAAACTCAATTGTGCGCATCAGAATGTAACAGATGATAGTTTCACAATTTGGTGTTAAGCCACATGCCTAATGGGAAGTTGGCCTGCGGTTGTAGAGCTTGCAGACACTGACCACAGGAATGCCAGCACTGCACAATGTATTTTCGTTCTGTAAGGACCGGTGATAGGTCACAGTTCACAGCAGGATTCAGGAGCAGCACAGAAAGGAAGCGTAAGGGGTCCCCTAGCCGGGAGATCCGTATTATGGCGGCAGCTGATGTACCGTTGACTAAAGTATCACTGTTCCTGCGATTGAGTCAAAGCTGAGAGGAAGTGGACAGTTATGCAGCAGACATGCTCCCTGCTGACGTCACAGCAGCAAGTTTGGCAGCTTTAAAATATTCTCAGGGCTGATCTTCTGAATTCTGCGGTGAATACTGTGCATCGTGCATAGAGAGGGAGTCCAGTGAACAGGAAGCTGGTCACGGGCCCCTGATACCGGCATAGCTACAAATAAAGGCTTAAAAGGCATTTTTAAATAAAACTAAGCAAAATTTTTATTCCTCTTCCTTAAGGTTTAGAACTGGGATTTCCAACCTTTTTTAAGTTACGGAATTGTTATTCCTTCCCTGTTGGGAGGTTATAGTGGCTTGTTGCTGCATGTTGCATTCTCTCTGTGGTGTAACTGCCTTTTCTATTTATGTTCATTATTACAAAAGTCGCATTTACACAGCAGGGTGTGCTGACAGAGTCTGTATGAAACACAGGGTTGGCAACTCTCATGCATCTGATGTAACACACTTTCAGACTCTCACACACAAGAAATCTTGTGGCAAATCTATACTATTCCATTATAAACCTAAAATTAGCTACATCAAGTGTTGGGGTAGTTAGCAAACCCTATAGACTGTTTACAAAGTAATAAACTGTTGCATACATGTAAATGTGCATGTGTGTGCAGACTCACTCCAGCCAACTGACCAAAGTCGCCCACCCTGGAAACGGCTTCACCGTTGCCTCTCATGAATGCAAATCAACATTTTCTTTAGCACCAAAAGGAGCTGCTTGACCTTTAACAAGGCTGCCATTGTTGATGCCTGAAAGGCAGTAGATGCTCAGTTATGGCAGATGGAGGGAATTATACTGAGAATGACTTAATCACTAAAATCCAAAAAAACAAAAAAAACTTTAGTTACTGTCGTCTCCTCCTGTCCTGTGTCAGAATTAATGATGATTAATACTTTTTTAATGACTTTAACTTTTCTTTTATTGTCACACCATATATTGACCTAGAAGCACTAGGAATCTAAACAGAAATATGGGATTTCTTGTTTGTCGTTGTTTTAAAAGCAATACACGGAGATCCTCCATTGGCATTCGTCTGTAACCCATTACTCTCAGGCCATGCCACAGGATCATGTAACTCTTTACCTGTATTTGAACTGATATCAAATCTTCCTGAGACCATGTGGCTGCCTCACCCTGTGCTTTCTCTGAATAGTTGGAAGGCAGGTGTGTGCTTCTTTGATAGGCTTGTGAGAAGCTTCCGTGTCCCTGCCTCTGAAACCCCCCCGCTGCATGCCGATGCCAGCATAGCTGTGAGTGTCAGATGTAGGACTTGGACACTCAGGAAAAGATTCACCTAATCTGCATCCGCTGGTTGTTTTACGTGTAACGATAATAATAATGATAATCAACACTTTATTGATCATTGTGGAGAAATTGTCTTTATGCTTTATGCGATCTGGCTCTTTGTAGAGTAAGTTGTCTGTGAAGGGCAGCCACCCGTAGCGGCGCCCAAGGAGCTGGGGGGTTAAGGGCTTTGCTGAGGCTGCTGGCCACAAGATATTGAGTAGGGGGTGAAGACGAGCACCACTCTGATTTCTGCACCCGCATATCACCCTCTGTGATAGAGACGTCATCCGGCGATGTCAGGCGCTAGTGTAATGATGTCCTGTATCATTAAGCTTCGCTGCGTTTGTATGTCTGTCATTATTTATTGGCTAGCAAGACAACATATATGCTGCTTGGCATAAAGCGGGGCCTTCACAGGGAAGTCACTGGCAGGTTTTACGGTGATTTAACTTGCTTCAGAATCATTTAGTGAAGTACAGGATGAGGACGTTTCCCTTTTCTCAGTACATCTGACAGTTGGAAGCTGTTCCCTGTCTTTGTTCAGTGTAATTTTACATAGAAAAGAACATTTGTTATTCAGTGCATTCAGACCTTTTAGTTTACATATAATGTATGTGGACATACGAGGTGTTACCTTGGCAACGACGTTATGTCCTTTCAGGTTACTGAGCACTATTTTCTGCTACATGCCAGAGGGTGATCCTTTTTTATGTTTGTTGTTTATCACAAAGTGTTGGTGTTATACTTTAATATGTGAGCTGCATTTACAAAATCATATCTATGCATTATTTTTAAGGTGATAATTTAGATATAGATGCTGTGGTCTGTAACATCAGTGTTTACTGGAAATAGGGGCACATTCATTGTTAATTTACATCATAGAAATCCACAAATAGCATTTAAATGTGCATCATGCATCAACATGACTTTCAGGTGTCATAGTACAGATGTAAATACACAAGTATATCAAATAAATTGTATAAATAGTTTCTAATGTCTCAGTTATAAACATCTATTCTTTCCAAGTATTCTTCCTCCTGCCTGTGGGTTTATCAAGTATTTTATGCTGTCACTGCATTAAGGGAACTTATGCAATGATTTAATGACAAACAAATCTAATGTAAACTGCTTTTGGGTGCAGGTTCAAGACAACTTTGAACGTATGGACTTCAACAGGATGTGCTGGACCCTATGTGCCCGTAAAAATCTGGACAGGAATAACCTGCTAATTAGTGATGATGATGCCTTCAAGGTCTGGTGCATTTTCAATTTCCTGTCAGAAGACAAATACCCGCTGGTCATTGTCTCTGAAGAGGTGGGTCTGACCGTGTTGATCAACGCAACACTTTGTGTCCTCCTCCTCTCAGCTGTGTGTATCACTTTGTATCATGACACAGTTGTATGATGCAGACATTTCTCACTTAACGACCGAGTGACCTTCCTAAGACTAGTTCATTAAGCGAAATGATCGATAAATAAGGAGCCAACCCTTACTGATACTCTACTGTTACAGTGGTGGTTTTGTGTCAGCAATCTTTAGATATTGCTTTCATCTCACCTTTGCACCATTTATAACATTTTTAGTATATTTATAAATGTTTATACAGTAGTGTAATGTATACTTTATTGCTGTGTACTGTCCCCCATACATGTTTTCTGCATATGTGACAGGTGAAAATCTATGAGTGAAGCTAATTAACAAGTAAAGACTTGGATCTGTTATCTGGCGTAGCAAAGTTACAACAAGCTGGTCGATAAGTGCTAACGTTAATCATCAGTGGAATTACAAAATGATAGGCTAAGATACATAGGCATGTATCGCAGATTGACATCGCTGCAATCCAGTGAATCACTGTTAGTGTTCTTTTGCACATTATTGAAAACCAGCACATAGAAAATAAATGTCACTTGTACAAATTTACTAAGATGAAAAACAAGTAAAATACTCGCTGCCATTTCTGTCCAAGATGTAAGAAAAGTATAAGACATAGGAAAACTTTAAACTTGCGTGTCAGTATCTTACGCGCTACTGGAGGTTCCCTATCCCACAATACAAAGCATATGCATAAAATTAAAGGCAACTTATAGAAAAAGTTGATCCCAAGTTCAGTGTAAATTGATATGGCATATCAAAATAATGGTCGCAAATAAATAAGAGTGAACAAACAGATTAGAATAGAAATGCTGTGCTGCCATTTCCACCAGCAAAGGTCTCATAGAGGGTACAATGCCAACTGGTCTGAGAGCTGGTCGTAAGTGCGTTCAGTCGTCAAACAGATAGGCCATTGAGTGAGGAGTGTCTGTATACTGAATGTATTCCTGTATTCAGATTTCATAGGTTTTCTGATTATAGTTATTGATAACTACAGGGTACCTGTGGTCATGGAAAACCTGGAAAAATTTTGGAATTTTGAAATACTTTTTCCAGACCCTGGATAAGTTTTGGAATTTTTGGATAGAGAGGAAAAGTTTTGGAAACTAGCCTTGTTCATTTTTGTTTCCTGCTTTGTTCCTCGACGTGCTAACGGAAATGTACAAGCGGAAGTCAACAGTTAACTACCTTATACAAATTCTGTTCTTTCTACTTTAGTTTTACAAACTTGTGGGTTTTGGATTTATTCTGCCAGAATTGGGAACCCTGTAACTAGCTTTGTTCTTTTACCTTGGGAGTCGGGTACACATCACATAAACAAACCCAATTCCAACCAATCATATGGTAGGTTTTAGAATGGATCCCCTTCTACACGCAGCAAGGTTGGTTAAGTTAGCGGAGCACACTACCGTTTTGGTAATGCAAGTGAATCATGGAAGAGATGGACGCTTACTCGGGAAAGTTCGGTGTTTGTGAGAAAAGCGATAGCTCAGTGGCTGCAATATCTTTTAGAATATTAGATATTGTGGATATGCAAGGTAAAAAACATTGATGGTGTGGCAGTACTTTGAATCCAGCATGTAACAGACTGGTGCTAAGTACTGTAAACTATGCCGAAAACTTCTGTAGACTAAAACTGGAAACCGTACTGTCAGCCTTTTCTAGTGTCACGTTGTACGACAAAAAGGTTATTTTAGTATGATTTATTAAAATTAGATTTCAGTTTGCAGTCCATTCAATTTGTGGTTATTTTCATTTTCTGAAACCATTTAAGGGGAACCCTAAGGGAAGTTTAAGCAAAAATAGAACCGTGAAATACAGAAATAATTATAAACATCGACTGAAGTGTAGAAGATGACTGTGATACAATATTTTCCCTTATAGCCCAGCGCTAGACGTGAATGTCCCTGTTGGTCTTGCTTTATGCCAGCTGTCCCTTATTCTGAATGTCAGTTTGCATGTCTGCTCTATTTTTCAGTATTCTTGGAGCGGAACAAAAGCTTAGCGCTTTTTATCTTGTTTTACTAGAGAAATACAGGCGACTTCCGTGTTTCTTGAGATTTCATGTTTTTGATTCCTGCTGCCAAGGTAGCATTGCAGAGAATGTGATTGCGTGACTTAATAACTCACAACTTCAAACAGTTATGCTATTAACACGTGTTATGTGGTGCATATGTATTTGGTGATCAAATTAACTAAAAAATACGATACTGGAATACTTCTTAACACACCCTACCCTGGGTAGTGCTTTGTCTTGTGCTTCAATCATCATTGTTCCCTTCGTGTGTAAGCCGTGCTGAGCAGTGCATACAGAGCAGGAAGTGCATTTTTTTCCTCAGTATCGTGACACAGTCAAGTGTGCCGCAGTTACATTTTACATACCAACAGAACAAAACCTGTTGTGCGCCCAGGGGTTACTGCAAAGTATCTGTTGCTGAATTTTAGGTACTTTCCTTTTTGTAGCTCATTTTTTTTTAAATTTGTAATGGTTAGTCATTAGGTAGGTGTGTTTTTCTAGATTGAATACTTCCTGCGGAAACTCACAGAGGCCATGGGGGGCAGCTGGATCGAAGAGAAATTCGAGGACTATAAGCTGCAGCTCGACTCGGAGCAGCAGAGCCTGAGCGTGTGGGAGCTGATCAGCCTTGTTGGAAAGGGCAGTTTCAGCAAGGGCATGGACCCCCAGACTCTCAGCATGGCCATCACCGAGGTCTTCCAAGAGCTCATCCTGGACATGCTTAAACAAGTGAGACTTTCCCTACCCATGCACCAATCATGAGAATGACTAAATAACAGGCAGGGTAGTACCCTGTGAGGTAATACCCTGTGTGTCACAAACCCAAAACACATTTTAAAAACATGGTTCCAGGAAACACACATGAACATATTAAAAACAAATGTGAATCAAACCCACCAATCCTGAACCAATGAATAAATAACAATATAAATCTGAACCTCAAGGTTCCCCTGGATTTGTCATCGTGTCATACTTGGGTAGGCTGTGATTGTAACATGCTGAATGGCCTTATAGTCATACCCCGATCTTAGTCTTTCTTAACACATAGAAATCCAACTAAAATCTGTGTAAAATTATCATGCTTTTGTCATGTCTAATTGTGCTAATATAAAGTGGGGTAAATAAGTATTGAGTGTGTCAACATTTATATCAGTAAATAAATTTCCAATGAGGCTATTTACATGAGTTTTTCACAGGACATTGGAATTAACTAACAAGAAATCCACAACTGTAAAGAATTCACAAATTAAAGTCCACAAATAAAGTTATGTGTAATAAACAGAGGTGAACATTTCAGGTCCAGAAAGTAAAAACCCTAACCAGGATTTTGTTTCAACCAACCAGTTGAGCATACAGATTCACACTCACAGAGTACTCACCTGGCTGGTTGAACCAAAATCTTGGTTAGGGTTTTTACTTTCTGGACCTGAAATGTCCACCTCTGGTAATAAAGTGGAATGACAGGAAAAAAGTATTGAACACACTAAGTAGTGGAGAAGCCTTTGTTTATAATGACAGCTTCAAGATGATCTTTAGTTCCTTCTACAAATGTTCAGTTATATTTAAGTCAGTTAATTGACTGAGCCATTCTAAGAACTTGATTTTTTTTCTCTGAAAAAAAAAACAGAGTTTTCTTTGTTTTGGATCGTTGTCCTGCTGGAAGGTCTAGCCATATCTCATCCTTATATCTTCCTGGTGGATGGCAGCAGATTCATTTCAAGAATCTCTGGCTATATAGCCCCATTCATAGTTCCTTCAATTATACAAAGTTTGGCAGTATCATGAGATGCGAACCAGCCCCATATCATGACGCTTCCACCCCCCAAGTGTGGCTGTTGGTACAGTGTTTTTTGGTTGAAGTGCAGTGCCATTTCTCCTCCAAATACAGTGTGTAGTATGATAGCCAGAAAGTTCAATTTTGGCCTCGTCTGACTAGATTACATTCTCCCAGTATTTCATAGGCTTGTCCAAATGTTGGGTAGCAAACTCTAAATGAGCTTCGACCTGCCTTTCGTTCAGTAATGGAGTCCTGTGGGGTGAGCGCACGTTAGAGGCCATGCCGACGGAGCGCACTGCGTTTTTTCTCTAACAATTATACCTGCTGCCTCCAAGTCTTTCTGCAGCACTTTCCAAGTGGCCCTTGACTCTTAGGCTACTCTTCTGATTATCCCTTTGACTCCCTGGCGAGGAGCTACTGTGTGTGACTGTGACCGGTTGATGGTGGAGTGATGATCCTTCCACTTGTGGATAATGGCCCCAATGGTGCTTACTGGAAGATTCAGAAGTTTTTGAAATATGTCTGTAATCAGTTCCTTTGATATGTTCTGCAACAATCAGGTTGCAGAGCTCTTTGCTTTTAACCATCGCGAGATGTTTCTTGTGGGACATCTTGGTGGTAAAAACCATTTTATAGCCCCCCAGTATGTACTAACCCAGCTGAATTACTTTGTACAGATAGGAGGTAGAAATACTTTTTAACTACTTATGGATTTCAGTTGGTTCCTTGCCTTTCCTTGTCTTGTTGTATGGCTTTTTATTAGTGTGTTCAATATGTTTTCCTTTGTCATTCCACTTTATCACACATAACATTATTTATGGACTTAAGCGTCATTTATGGATTTCTTGATTCATGTGAATATTTTTACAATTACATTTACAAAAAAATGTCGATATGTTCAATACTTAAATCCGTCACTGGACTGTGATAGCGGGTAAAGAATGGGATCCAGCCTAATGACACCCTGATCGTAAGACTGTAAGATTGTCTCCTTTATGCAGGGCTACATGATGAAAAAGGGTCACAGAAGGAAAAACTGGACTGAGCGGTGGTTCTTGCTACGGCTCAACTCCATCTCGTACTATGCGAGTGAAGACCTCACAGAGAAGAAAGGTGACATTGTGCTGGATGGAGACTGCTGTGTTGAGGTAATGGCTGATTTGCATAAACAGCACAAAGCTTGACCTCCGTTTCTGGCTCAGAATGCATCATTGACTGTTTCTTACAAAAAAAAAATACTGACCTACTGATTGTTTTACATACTGTTTATTGAGTACCTAATCTTGGACAGCAGGTTGATATGTGTAATGGAAAAAGTATTCTGTATATCTGTTGATTCAGCTGGCTACACATATTATTTCTTGAATGTCATGAAGACATTGCATCTTACTATTAAGGAATGAAGTCAGTTCCTTATTAGGTCATCACAAGTGACTTAATTGATTTGTGTTTTAAGATTAATCCGTTTATCTTCCACCATATATAGAGTATGTAGAGCAGTGATGGCACAAGGGGCATACATCAAGATTTTATCTAAACATAAAAACATTGGAAATGTCATCAAAAAGGCTCTTGTATTTTCCTTAGCGAATCTGAACTGTAACTGCAAAATTGTGCTCTCTTTGCAGTCTTTGCCAGACAAGGAGGGAAAGAAGTGCCTCTTTATCATCAAATGTTCTGATAAAAGCTTTGAGATCAGTGCGTCTGATAAGAAGAAGAAACATGAATGGATTCAAGGTAAGAAGTTGCAGAGGATTAACTTGAACAACAATCTTAAACTGATGTCAAAACCTTTGAAGTGTCTTGATGTGTTAAGAATCATTGTTGAAATTTCTACCACATGCAAAGTGCCACTATGATTCTAAATCCAGCCTGTAACTCACTGACAGATTTGTGTTAGATTGTGAGAATACTGCACATTGCCTTTATGTATTGTGATTGTGACATCCTCTTTCCTGATGTTCCCATAACACACAGAATACACTCCAAAAAAACAAACAAACCAAACAAGACCAAACAAAAACTGAAAAACATTAAGCTTTTAATGGTCTCAGCAGCAATAATTGGTCAGGACTTTGGCAAGAATTATACAAATAGATAAATTAACTTTCATTTCCTTAAATGTCTAAGTGTTTCCTGGTTAATTTGTGCTTGTGAGACCAGATATTGTCTATAGGGTTCATGGACTCTGACTAGGCAATTTTTATGGCACATGATTGTAGTAGGTTCACGAACAGTACAGAGCAGTTGTTTCATATTCCTCTTTATCTTCTGATTTGAGACAGTGCCTATGAGGAGCTACTTCCCATCACATAGTGTATGGGGGGTTATGGGTAGGAGGGGGGGCCGCCATTGCACAGATGCAGTCACACTCAAACTCACGTGGTGTTACTTGGTCATGGCTGCACCCCAGCTAAGACCCGGTTCTGGCTCATGCCTCGTGGTCATGTGCGAAAGCTCTTATGGAGGCTCTCCTGTCATCATCTGCTTCCCTCAGCCATCCAGACCTCCATCAATCTGCTGCGGCTGGGTCAGCCGGTACCACACATCGACGCGCGGCAGAAGCGCAAGGAGCTGCGACAGAAGCTGCAGGCAGAGCAGGAGGAGCTGCAGAAAAGGATGAAGGAGCTGCAAACCGCCAATGAGAACAAGCAGCAGGAGCTGGAGAGCATGAGGAAGGTACAGACTGCGATGGCGGCTGACCTTCCTGCAGGAGTGGGCTATACAGTGGCAGTGGGGGCTATCTGTGGGGTTCTGGAAATTAATTACTTAAGATGGTCAGTTACCAAGTGGGGAAAGGTTCAGACCAGACAAAGACAAAACGTTTTCCAGAAAAATAAATTTGACAATTCCAGAAATTAACGGTTTAGTGTCAAACTGCCCAGTATGTGACTCCGCTTCCCTTTGTTCTCATAAGCACGCTTCCCAGCAGGACTCTCGTCCAGTCTGCCTCTAGCATTCTCGCTGATCACTTTCGGTACTGTTACCCCAACTGTCTGTGTCACAAAAATGTATAAAAAGCATGGCTCCATCAGCCCTAGATACATGGTACTTTTCATTGCTCTATTATCTCTGGAGAATTAGGCTGAGAATCCCTTTCATTTGAGAGAAAGAGAACAGAATTGTACAGTAATGTATAGTGTACTTTATTATTACTGTATTTAATGGTTGTAATGTCTTACTGCGCACTGTTTATCAATTAACCTTTACCATATGTACGAATATCACGTAGTATATGGCATCCGATAGAGGGGAACTACTGTATGCTATTCTGATGTCAAAATATAAATACAGCTGTCATAAATTTCATAAGTTAATGAACTTCAGAGAAACAGCACTGGGACCAGAATGGACATCATGTTTTGAGCTGCCTGAATTAGAGATTTCCTTTACAAGGGTGTTTTTTTTATGTTTGAAAGTTGTGGAATGTCCAGTTATTCTGGTTTGTTTAGTCACATTATTATTTTTGGCATTACAAATATAGGTTATTACCAAATGAGTAATGTCTTTTGGTAAAATAATGCCTGGATTGAAACTTAATAATTCTTCAGAAAATACTAGTCATTACTATTAAAGAAAGGCCAGATATCATGAGTCAAAGTCAAGCAAAAATATATCAGTTGCTGACCCTGTAGTCATCAGCATGACACATCTTTGCAGCACAACAGTGTTTTTATCTAGTCTGTCGTGTTGCATAAAACAAGTCCCTGACACGATGGGATGTTCACTAAAAATGCATTCCTTCATGCAGAGGTCATGCATTCAGCATTATGGCTTTATGGAGAGCACTGCGGGCTCTTTAAGTTTGCATGGTCTATCTCTGTTTGTGTGGGTTTGCCCTGCTCTCCGCTTGAATATCTGGAATGCAGTGAGTAATGGTACTTAGCTGTGATTTGACATGTCTGTCACCCCATAAAATAGGCGACACAGTGCCCCTGGGTTAAAACAATTGCCTCATTCTGGAGAGGTGAAGCTTTCATGTTCTCCCTGTCGTTGAAGGGTTTCTTCCAGATATTCGGGTTTCTCCCTACAGTCCAAAAACTTGCTAAGCTGGAATGGAGTTGCCAAACTGTCCAGATGTCTGTGTGAGTGGTGACTGTGCCCTGCAATGGGTTGGCGCCCCATCCTGTGTTATTCCCTGCCTCGTGCTGATTGTTTCTGGGTTAGGCTCAGGAACGCAGTGAGTCCATGGCCCTGCATAGGACAAGTGAGTATGGAAAATGAATGAATGAATGACAGAATTAAATTCAATCCAAATGAAAATGGAGCCAATGAGCTTTATGCCCATTTACGTATGGCAGTGTGTAAATCAAGCTTTATGTGTGTAAATCGGCCAACATAAACCAGCCCATAACATTTGTAGTGTGCTCATGCTTACTTATGTTACAGGTGTTCTTTGTCCTGACTAACAAAAGCCTCACTATAGAAATGTTCCCACTGATTTGAAAGGCTTAGTGTTTCAGAGCACTGTTTCAGAGGCAGCACAATTTACTATCTTTAAACGTCCCTTGATATTTTATCCTTGGCTCTGTATGCCTCAGAAATGTTTGTAGATAATGTCTGTTGGTTTCTCAAGGACATTTTTGGCCAAAAACCTTCTAATCTCATCCTGTTTATTTCTATTCAATTGATTACTCAAAGCTATGAAATTGAGTGGAAAAAAGATTCCCAATAATACTTTTCATAAAAGTATTTTTATATTCAACAATAAAAGTCATTGCTACTTGTGTGCAATGGCTTTTTTGTCATGTTTGTGCTGTGTTAGCCTATTGGTTTGTTTTTGGTATAGAAAATCATCTAAGTGACCTATTGTCTGTGTAATTTATTATCCTTTGGTTGCTAGGCTTATTACTTATTTCTGTCTCAGTTGCATATCACTCTAGACAAAACAGTCTCTTCTAAACGTAAGCATATCTATAGACGTTGACATGAATGTTCTGACCTTGCTGATGCCGCACACAGTTTATTGTTAATGAGAGAGCAGCTGAATTGGGGGTCAGTGTTAGGTTTGTCTGTCACGAGCATGTCGGTTTCACTTCTCCAACGTGGGGAACTACTGCATAACAGGGACTTTTCAATTAATCAAGCTACACATTTAGCCTTTGAGCCTTATAAACCCGAATTTGGCAGAGTAAATCTTTAACCTGTGTAGTAACTGAATAGCAGGGTGTTTATGTTTTATCAGACAAAGGTTTCCATACCTTTTGGTCTGACTAAAAACTCTCAGATACAAAATATGAAGTCTTTAGTATGAAGCCACCTAGAGTATGAAGGGAGAATAACCAAACTTAGCTTAGAGAGAGTTTTGATTGCAGTGTAGGAAATGTTTTATTAAATTACTTATTTACTCAGTTCACTTTTTGTTCTTTTATCAGTTCATACATTCTAGATTTTCTCATTCAAGAATGACTTTAGGACAAGTTTTTGGTATAAAACGTTTTTGGCATTTTATTACTTCTAATATTATTGTGTCATAGATCTGAAAAGGTAATCTAATGCAGTTTGCCATAATTTAGAGGTTTTGCCAGTTATGTCCTTAAAGTCTTTAAACTTTTGTATTTTGCAGGCGCAGATTGTATTTTATAGCTACTGATGTGCAGTTGGTAAAACAAGCGTCCTGGTTTCTTCATATCAAACCGTGAGAGCATTGTGCAAGTTTTGACCCTAAAGGCTGAAGATCCATTGAGATGCTGGATTAATGTGCTTTTGTTCCACAGAAACTGGAGGAAGCGGCAGCCCATGCGGTAGAGGCGGAGCAGCGGCGTCTGCAGACGCAGAAGGAGCTGCAGGAAAGCTACAGAATAGAGCTGGACAGAGAGAAAATGGTACTGTGCATGAATGTGTTTCGCAGGAACTTAGCTATAACTTTCATCAAAACATTATGCTGTTTTTAATTAGTCTTTTTGCTCCTTGAAAAGACTTAAAAGGATTTTCCTTTGCATTTGTTGATCAAGGGAACAGTAAAATCAATGTGAAATACACAGAATGTGGAATCTTCTAGAAGTTGTTTTGCATCCCCTCCCCTCTTCATGATAAGTTAGTCAGATCTATTTATTGTATTTCCTCAAATAAAAGCTGGGATTCAATTAAAAGGCAGGTCAGAGAATAAAGGCCCTGGCCACTATTTGAGGAAATACCATACTTCTTCAATTTACAGTTCAGGTAAAATGAGCAGACACGCACCTGGCATGCCACTGCAGGAACTCGGCTTATGGTCATTCGTGGGAGGAAGTAACGTGTTCAGAAATTTTCCAGGTGCGTCAGCAGATGGAGGAACAAGTGGCCCAGAAGTCAAGTGAGTTGGAGCAGTATCTGCAACGCGTGCAGGAGCTAGAGGACATGTATTGCCGCCTGCAGGAGGCGCTGGAGGACGAGCAGCATGCCCGGCAGGATGAGGAGACGGTGCGCAAACTGCAGGCCAGGTCAGAGCATGTGCGGCAGACACCGTCGCATATATAGTGCAAGCCCATTCGTATTCATGTGATGGTGTTATACACTCATATGTAACACAGACACGTCCCTAACGGTAACCCTAAGCCACATCAGGGAGATGCTGCCTTTTGTTCATACACTTAAATCTGTAACCGTAATGCTGAGCCTAAGCCACATTAATGTCATACGAACCCATCTTCCTTCACTCACGGTCAAGAATCTGGAAATCTGCTGACTGTAGATAGGAATAGTCTAAAAGCAAATATTCGTCTGGCTTAGTTGGGATATTTCTTGCAATCATTACAGTAATCGGAATCAGAATCCTTTTTATTAGCCAAGTATGTTTCCATACAATGAATTTGCCTTAACTGGCTCATTGTAGGAAAATGATCCTGCCGCAGTACATACAGATTGAAGACATACATTTTATTTTGTTTTAGCAGAAATCATAATAAGCCCTCATCACAGTCACTGGTCGCTGTTTGGTCAGGATCAGGCTCCACCTGAAACAGAAGGAGGGTGTTTTCTCTCCCAGAAGGTGTCCTTCTAATGTGACTAACCATTTTTCCTGTGCCTGTGTGTCACATATCCCCAGGCTGCTGGAGGAGGAGGCATCCAAGAGGGCAGAACTGGAGCAGATCCATCTGCAACAGCAGAGGGCCATCTCCCAGACAGTGGCGGAGAAGCAGAAGCTGGAGAATGAGCGGCTGGCCAAGGAGGAGGCACTGAAGGTGGCCTTGGAGCAACTAGAGCACTTGCAGAGTGAGAGAGAGGATGCGCTACAGCAGTATGAGGTGAGACAATGCTGTAGATGTCAGCTGTAGTTAGGGCCGAGTTGCACATCCTATAGAAAGTAAAATCCTAGAAAGTAAAAATCCAGGCCAAGATTTTATGTCAACCAAGCGATTGAGTATAAAGCAGGTGTGGGGCTGTTCCATGGAGGGCCGGTGTGGGTGTGTGTTTTTGGGATGGCCTCCCAATCAGACAATAACAGAGGGTCCCAGGACTGGAATTGAGAATCACTGTTTTATTATTTTTTATTATTAACTGATTGAGAGGTCATCTCAAAAACCTGCAACCACATCGGCCCTCCATGGAACAGGTTCCCCACCCCTCGTATAAATTATAAAGACAGAGTACTCAGCTGGTTGGTTGAAACAAAATCATGTGTTTTTACTTTTTGGAACTGAAATTTCCATCTTTGGGAATCAGCGCAATAAAAGTGTAATATCCACTAATGTAAAAAGGTAATTTTTCATCATTCATCAACCAAAAAAGCCTCAGTGGCTTCAGATTTTAGATGTAGTTAGTGTCCCAGCCTGCCGAGTTTCGTGATCCATAAATGTCTGTGTGTGTGGACTATTTTCATGTAGTTTGGAAACAGGGTCATGTTTTTTTTTTTTTTCTTTTCCGAGCTATGGATTTTCCTCAAGATTAACAGGAAGTTAACTGACTACTGACTAAAACTACTCAGGCAATTTTAAGACTAACTGAATCTACACTGAAACTGAAAGTGCAAATAAAAACAATACATATAAAAATGTACTTTTAACATTATTGTCATCATAGATCTGAAAAGGTAATCTAATGCAGTTTGCCATACCGTACTTTAGAGGTTTTGAAAATTTAGAAGCTGTGAAAACCCTGGTGCTATCAGGGAAACTGAACTTTTTTTCACATTATGTAACTTGCTGGTCTATATACCAGAATTTTGCCCTGGGATCAATAAAGTTAATCTTGTAATCTGTAATGGCTGGATGGCAGAAGTGATCACAATCCTGGACTTGCCCCCCCCCCATGTGTCTTTCACATTCCTGCTTCACAGAACCTCCAAAGATCTCAACCATCCCATTCATGTGCTAATTTGCATTTAACAATTTGGACAAGACTGGCACCTAGTGGTTAAGATATCATAAATTTTTTAATTGCTGATCAGTTGTACAATGAAATCGTACCTAAATTTGATGTTTGCCATTCTTACCATTTGCTGAAAAAGTCAACATTTATTTAATGTGAGTAAGTACATGAATGGGAAACTTAGCGTTTAGTGTATGGATCGGTTGGAAGCTTCAAACTGTTCTCAGTCATAGGCTGTCATGTAATTTGTTCTTCCCAAGAATTTACTGGACACTGACAACAAGTGGGGAACACACCCCTCTTTGACGAAGTGTCTGATGGGAGAATAGACCCCTCAATGTGTAAATTCTACCTTATTTTTCAGTACATATCAATTAAAAATATTTCTGCTATTACTGATATAAGTGAAGCTGTTTAGAAAACCAATGACAAGTTTCAAGGTGTACAAAGTACATTTTGATGAATGGAATATCATCTGGTAGCTGTGTAATATTTAATATCCATTTTTTTGGTAGCATTCTTTCAGTATCTTTAGTCTCATGGCTGAAATTTCACATCAGGGGTGAAAAAGATGACAAGGATGATGCAACACCCCCGCCCAAGAAGAAAAAACTGTAATTATCAGATTCAACTGTCAGTTGATTTGACATTTTACAGTTGATTTTAACACAAAGATATAGGGAAAGAAAAATCACCCTGGAATTTATGTAATTTCACTGAAGTAAAAAAAACAAAGTTAAGAAAGTTCAGAACCAGGCCCAAAGCTGTATTCGGAAACGGTGCATCCACAATACAAATCAAGTTCATTAAACATTACAAAAAACACAATACGCACAACTGGCAAATAGAGTGGGAGAGACTGTATTACCATCGCAAACACCTGCTTTCTTAATTAACTTAATTTACTGAACTACTTTATCACAAACGCTGCCAACCATCTTTCATTTATTCAGACAACTGTCATAGTTACATTGCTATATAAACAGAACGTCTTTGTATAGGTGTGAAATATTAATGTTTTTTGTAAGTGTTACATAATTGTTATGATAATAACTATTACTGCTAGTATGTTTAACAGCAATGTTATGACTGCTGTGTCTGAAACAGGAAGTGATTAAGAAACTGGAGGATGCTGCCAGTAAAACAAAAAGCTGGAAGGACAAAGTCGCCCAACAGGAGGGACTCATTCGTCTCATTCAACCAGGTGAGGCAGCAGGGAAGTGTGACTGCAGCAGTCATCATTAACATGCAGTCCTTCTGAAGGCACTTTCTTCCCTGTCACCTCCCAGGCTCAAAGGGACCGTGCAAGATGACAAACTGGGGAGCAGCTGCTTTCACAGAAACAGAACTGACCATGAGGGAAAAGAGCTGGCAAGATCAGAAGAACAGGTCCACCCAGGCCTAGCAGCATCCAGTCCTATCATCAGTGTGAAAATCTGTGCTGATTAGATAATACTGCAGCATAGCAGTATTGCAGTGTGTCATAAAGATGGTGTAATGCTGGGGTTTTGCGATTGTGCTGAGAGATGTTTCTATCTCTGTCATCAGTTCTAGAATGTGATCCTAAACAGCACCAGAAACACAAAGCCAACGTGACACAGGGATAAGCCTAGTCAGACAGGTGAATCACAGCAGTTATCACCATTACATTCCATAAAATTACTACTTCTAAATATTTACTTTTTCATTGAATTTTTCCTTAGTTTTCACTCTAAATATTTGGGGTTTTTTTGCCAAAATATTAAAAATGTGGAAATTTCATTTCTCTGAATTGTTTAAATATAAACTACTTTCTATTGACAAATTTGTCTTGCCATTGTTAAAATATCCACTGTTCTAAATACATTTTAGAAAGTACATATTTATTGGTTCGGGCACTGGCAACATTACTGTACTCTCATACTAGATATATAATGGCATCGTACTACAAACTGAGAATTATTGTAAGGACCTTTCGTTTTTACTTTGATACTTTGTACCTTATGCATAGTTTATATTGATATGAATTGTGCTGACTACTAATTTGTGGTTAAACCATTAAAACATACTACTAAATCCATATCATTATAATTGTCAATTTTTCCTCAGATACTTGCAATTCTCTCACAAGTTTCAAACTAGATCTAGTATTGATGACTAAGAGAATTTTAATTGTTACCAGGAGCACAGGTTTGTTTCAGCATTGGTAGGGACCATATCCACGCCAAATAGCGACATGTCCTTGTACTGTCCATACCCAAATCTATACCCTTGATGTTTACCAAAGTATTATAGTAATGTAGATAAGAACATTTTTAAATAGGTTTTACAAGCCAACTGACCATTTCAGTCATCATTTTGGTGTCCTTCCCTGTGAAAGGAAGTTTTTATGCAACCTGGTAAACACATTCTTCACAGACTCTAAGGTATGAAATGGTCAGTAAATCACATTTTATCACTCTGTTTACCTCACTTTTATGACATTTCATTTAAATGTTATGTCCCCTGTGGCTTAACTGTTACTTGAAATGTAGATGTGGTACGCAAACCTTTAGAAGTACAGAAGGTACATCTACATATTTAAGTTTCATTTTTAAGTTATATTTACTTTACCCTAAGATTTAATGTTGCAGGTGCTATGGGGGAGTATGGGGGCACTGCAGTCATTCAGGCTAAAGGGACAGACGCTTCCCCTCAGATGCACGTGCCCAGGGTGCGTTTCCCAAAACCGTAGTTGCTAACCTGGAGCAGCTGGAACACTTGCAGAACCAGTTTGAAATGATTCTTTTCAGTCACCCCCTCACAGATAACAATAAATGTTACTTCTGCACGGTGACACATTTCTTAAATATCACATTTAACAGATGTAATCTTTTCAGGACCAGCATCAGTCACACTTGTGAGCAGTTGAGGCTGAAATTTCTCAGCTAAACCTTAAACTTTATCTAAAGCTTTGAGGTCATCTGCATTAAAATTGTTTTATCGTTCTAGGGATCTCATCAGGAAACCAAGACATGTTCCTTGGCCTAGTAATAGATATTGGTGTTTATTAATGTATTGTAGCAGTTGTGCTATGGGATTGGGTAAGGCTGACCTGCCCCTCTTCCCATCATTCTATGTGGTAACCACCCATCTAATAAGTGTTCAGCCAGCGCATGTGAGCGGAGTGATGTGAATTTCCGCTGCCATGCCCACGGTCGCTCTGGGTGCGTTTACCAAAACCATAGTTGCTAACTTGAGTGGTTCGAACTATGTAAGCACGACGCAGGTGTTTCCTGAAACTATGGTTCAAACGAACGTTCCCAAACACTTCATTAAGTTGTGTAGTTCGAAGTAGTAGTAGAAGCTTCGTAGTTAGAAGCTTAGTCCGTCAGCGATGGTTGAAAATGCAGTCTAATAAGGGTATAGTCACCGTGTAAGTAAGAAATGTGATAATGTTTAATATCCAATAAGGAATAATTTGCTGTACGATCACATATAATGTGAAGTCTGAAAATGTAGTTTGAAACGTAATTGTAGTGTGGGTCTCTGGTCATAAGTACAGTAACTGTAGTGAGCAGTAAGCAGTGAGAAGGACAATGCAAAGTATTGATTAGCACAGAGGTGGCTAATTTTATCCAGAAAGGGCCGTTAGGCATGCAGCTCTTTGCTGTAACTCCATGCTTAGACTGGTACGTAGAGGACCGATCGACTGAAGAGTTCGCACAACTTTGTTTGAGCAACTGATCGAACGGTTATCCCAAAAAAACGGGCTGCAAACACACCAGCCCTTTCTGGATAACATTGCCCACCCCTGTAGTAACATATGCAGTTAGTGTGTATCGCTTGGTAAAGGATGCTGTGTATCCTGTGGTCATTGTGCCATACGGTACGCTTCGCCATATATAGGGGAAAAAAGAGAAATAATAAAAACATTAATAAAATAAAAAGAAAATAATAAAAATAATAATAATAATAATAATAAATCATTATCTCTTGTATGTGTACTTGTGTGTATTTGTAGCCCTATGCAGACCATTGGGTGTTGTGCAGTTTCTTCATTACACACAACTTCAGAAGGACAACAGTCGCCTTAGTAAAGAGTACAACCCTTTGATGAAGTCTTCCTTATTCACTGACAGCTGTCATTGCCATAATG
>JAABNX020000197.1:0-16967 GCA_015163995.2 Mormyrus lacerda | reverse complement strand
CAAACGTGTTCACTCGGCCTAAATATATAAATCTCTACAAATATCTCAGTACATAAACATTTACGAAAAAAAACATCATGACAAACAAACATTATGAACAAACATTTTGAACATTTAAGATGAATTGCCTTGAAATTCTTGTGCATAAAGCAGCAAAGTGCAGACAAATGCATAGGACTAAAAGGCAACGTGTGTAGACAACGCGCAAATACAGCACACAGTGTAAAGGAATGTAAGAAGTACATAGTAGATGAACAGAATTTCCCGGAAAAAAATAAAATATATCTAGAAAGAAGGACCACGGAACGCACCTGAGCAAGGGGAGTAAGGGCTGTATTGAAATTCCTTTCCTGATGTCCCTGCAGTGTACTTGACGTTCCGCAGCCTAAGCGAGAGGGGTCCTCTGGACTCGGGTGTAATGTTTCTGCGCGGGCACTAGGACCCAGAGCGAGCAGGAGCGGTCCAGCGGCGTCCGGTAGGCGCGACGGAAAAAGCAAACGGAGTAAATGAGACAGATTTAATTTAGCGAAACTGTCCAAGAGGAAAGTGAAGCGATACGTGGTGGATTAAGGCTGTGGCGATGATCCGGAGTCGAGTGTGAGGCGCTGGGCCGAGGTAAAGTGATGCTGTGCGGGTACCGCTGACGGAGAAGAGCGGAGCGGCCAACGAGAGTAGGCCTGAGGCGCAGGCAGAGCCCTTAAGAAACGCTGAGAATTTATATAAACATATATTTCATATGCACATGTATTATCGAACACCACATATCGGAAAATCGACACATTGTCTGTTGCTAAAGTGGAGGTTTTGACGTACCGCTGCTGCTGTATATCTATATGCAGATGTGAGCCGTTTACCCTTACTGTAAATAGTGTGTTGCATTTTTATTTTTTATTATATACAGTTGAAAAATGGGCATATCCTATATGAAGTATATATTTCAATTTGGGTTTGATGAAGCAGTTATTGTTCAGTTAATTTGTACGTTTAGTTCATCTTGCTCCTGACATGATTATTTCGTTATTTCGTCTACTTTGTGTTTTTCATAATAATCAAGCAGTGAGTTATTTTTTGTTTAGGGTTTCCCCACATTTTTTATTTCGATTTCTGTGTCTTGTATGTACATTAAATATCAGAATAGTTCGTGCACCGTCAAATAAACTGCTCGAGAGTCCCGTCGTTAAAAAAGTGGTCTTACCATGTGTTCGTAGTCCACTTGAATATTGACCTTTGGTCTTGCTTGGCAAATTGAATATATTATTTTTACGCTGCTTTTTTGAGATCTGGTCATTAAGCCAAGTTAGAAAACGCACCCCCCCCCCCGTGAACGACTCGGTGTCATCTTGAAGTAGTTCTTCACTTACTTCATAGGTAGCATTGCTCTTGAAATATTTAAGAATTTTTATGACATTAAAATAAATCCCGTGTAAATTTGGAAATTAGCGTGGGCAGTCTATTTGAATTCCATTCATCGCGAGGAATCCAAAATATATATTTTACCAAGGGCCCAATTCTTATTTGCCGTGTAATACACTCCGTGTTTAATAGTAATAGCCGACTGTTTCAATTAAGAACGATGAATTCGTATTATGCCGTTATACTAATTGAACATGTTTTCGTTGGGTTAAATGTAATTCATGACAACTGGAGTACATCTAAAAATCCTCCATGCAGAACTTTATAAACGGATGGTCATATATTATACTGCCAATCTCGACTGATTCATGAGTGTGGTAAACATTGTGTGCAGGTTTGCTTTTTGAATTTACTATTGCTGCTATGCTAACCATAAAGAGGCCAATCTAGTAGTCTTCCTCAGTGAGAAAGACCCTCAGGTATCACATGACCTGCTCTGGCCGGACCTTTCTTGGATGGATTTCTTATTAGGCTTTGACTGCTGTTTTCCTGCTTGATTCCAGGTGGTTATCCTGTCTTTCAAACTCGAAATACCCTTACAAACTACAAAGGCCATTTATGATTTTTAAATTTTGATATGCATGCATAATTGTGTAGCTGTTTCACTTTGGGAAAATATTGTTGGTGCTGTGTGACTAATAAATGTAGCTCCAGAATGGGCTGTCTGACCCTTTTACATAGTTTTAATAAAGTTACTAAGGGAAAAATTTGTCCTGTTGGCACAGTGGAACAGTTAATTCTGTTCTTTGTATTCTAAAGTTCTAGTCCCGGGGGTGTGTATCTTAGTCTCGGGAATAACACAATAAAAATAGATTAAATTCAGAGTATGCGATCTAATTGCTCCTATTTACTCGCAGCAAAGGATGCATATGATTGTAAGATAATGTCAGTTGAGTGTTGACAATGATAGGAAGCACCATTCCAATGATATTTATAAAAACATATTTTTAAAGAAGTTAATGGTAGAGTGCTGTTTGTCTTAGGATATATGTATACTACAACTGAATGGGAGTTTCAGACATTTAGGGAAGTAAATGACATTGGCTTGGGGTAGCATTGTAGTGTCTTGTAGCTCTATAGCTGAGATCCTTGATTTCCAGGCCCACCACAGTTACATGACGTTTGTTTTGGTTTTAGGGTTTTCTTAAGGGTAAAACAAAACCTTTGAGCAGCCAGTATTTATCATAATTTTATATAATTCAATTCTTGCGTTTATGGTTGCCAGCCAATACATGGAATGAACTTCCAGAATCTTTCAACTACAGCTGTAAAAGTATATGTATTCGTTTGTATCATTCTGTATATAATTTTGGTTTGGTATGCACAATTAAATAAATGAATATATTTACAAGCACTGGTGGAACCTAAATTTACAAATGCAGTCCTGCTACAATGCGACTAATTCGTCCTTGAAAAACTTAATGTTCACTATAATCGCATACTAAAATGCACATATCCAATGGGAAAAATATGGTATGTGACTCCAAAACATAGTAACTTGCACCAAACAAAATGAATTAAATAATAAAAACAGTAACGTCAGTGGCCAATAATGTAATTATGTGCATTTCAAATAAAAAATTATATATTCATAAATGATCATAAACATCTATGGGTCTTATGAGTCTCACATGAATTGCCTAGTAATTGCTTCAACTGAATGTGGGACCCACATAAAGTTCACGTTTTGAACTTTGAAAATGTGGACTGTCTGGCAGGGAGCTAAGACGGAGCAAAAACATGAACTATTTGTGGGTCCCCAATAGAGAAGAAACAGTATGAAAATTTAATATCATGATTATAGTGACCAAAACTAGCACGATTATCAGTATTACTGCGGTATTTTTAATATGTGCTGAAAATATGCACAAAACAAAATTATTTCACAAGGTTTTAGGCCTATATTGAAAACCACAGATAAAATTAGCAGCACAATGCACTCTAAATATTAAAATAATAATAATGTAGCCAATTAAATAAAACAGTAACCAACTTTTTTTTTTTATTAACTACATTAGCATCATAATTTTAAGAAATACTGGGTATTCTGCTATCATTGACTCTGGTTCTGGTGTTCCCGCCTCTAAACTTCCATCCTGAAACTGCTAGTCTGCAACCACTGACCTAGAACTGTGGTGACATAAGGCAGTGCAGTGATATTGGATAACTTTGGGAACCCATTCCTAGCAGACGTGAGCTTTGATTTTGTGTGGAATGAATCCAAAAATCAACTGAATGTGAGTAATCTGTATGGTGTTTTCATGTGAGACAATCTCCTACAGATAAGGTGGATTAAACATTGTTCTGTTTCAAGAGTATGCAAACACAGACATACACATAATTCATTCTTAAGAGCACTGTTACAACAATGACAATGTGCAATGTTTTTACAACAGTAAAGATTCTGTGAACTGTAAGATTACCAAGCTACACTGACAAACCATTACATTGTCCCCTATTCTGAAGTTGCTGCATCATGCACTAACCTAAAAAGGAACCTACCTTGCATTCACTATAAAGTAGAGTGGTGGTCACAAAGACAACTTGAAAGACTAGGCATGTTGCCCCCCTTGGCAGATATTTCTTTCCTGCATGTTCTGCAGACAGGGTGGCCATCTTCAATCATTTTTGGAGATTTATGAAGGCCAAAATAGGACCAACCCTCTGACTTAGTCCTGTTAGATGTCTGAAAATTTTCCCAAGCACTGTCACCACATTCTGCCATGTTTTCAGCACAAAACAAACCCACAATGCATGCCGTACCTGTGTCTGGGAGCCTGTTGCTAAATTTAGTAAAAGCTGGACAGTGTTTAACATAGGTTTTTCAAAGCACGATGGTGAACCACAGCATTAATGATTATTAAAATTGGATATGGTAGTACTAACTGTCGGAAAATTTACCACGGATTACCGTGAAACCAGTAACCATTTCATTCGTAGTCTAAAAGGACCGGGTTGGGGAACACTGTGCTAACTTGTCGATTACTGAGAGTTGGTAATAGTGAATCATAGCCACCATATGGCTGGACATGCAAACAGCACAAATACAGTGGATTACGGTATGCAGGGAGGCCCTGAAGTCAACATGGCTACTTACAGTCTATGAAAACCAAATGTCAGTGAATCAAATAAGGTGTGTTTTTGTATAATCTGATTTTTAGAATCTAAGACTTTAACCTGCGCAATGCTTTGATGTACGAAAAGTTTAATTCTTTTCAATTTGAAAATCAGTTTGACTGATTCACTGGCAAGAACCAGTTCAAAAATCAGACTTCACCATCATTCACTTGGATAGTTGTTTTTGCATGCAAGTAGTGTTTCTCGCTAAGAGCATATCGCATTGTAGCTTACATTGTGCTTTTCTCTTCGACTGAAAATCACACATACAGCTGCGATCCTGCGTTATATTTCACTCGGGTACTAATACATCAGTTGTGTTACGACAGATATGCGGTGTATCACGTGTTATAGCAGGACTGACTACAAAACATTTTATTTTTTGTGATCTGGTAGATTTCAGCTAATGCTGATTACATGTAATGAAGGAAATTTAGAAAGGGATATGGAACCATAATCTGTAGCATAGAGAACATGGGATTTAATTCATTATGATCATGATTTTATATTTTTGAATTTTTATTTTATATATTTATTTTTACAATATGCAAATAAGTGTGTTAGGTTTTGTTATTCAGACACATAGACAGAAGCATCGCCATTGATTTACAACTGTCTCTAATTGCGGTTGTGTTTGCATATTTAATAATTGTATTACTTACTGTACCAAAATTGCATCAAACCATGAACCCAAAACTGATGCATGTACGCAACCATGAATTTTATGTACCGTTACACTGCTGCTTTCAACATTTGTGTATATTTTGATCCAACTTACAATATATAAACTTCTGGGTCATACTTTGTATATTATATGGATGGGGGTGCCAGAATCTTTTGCCAGGGTTCATTTGTGTCTGTCTTTTTAATGCTCTCCAAGACTCCGGTGATTAATGAGAAGTAGGCTTCCACATCCTGCCAGCTTTTGCACCAAGCAGACCATCATGAGTGAAGTCATGATTGTGAAGGAGGGCTGGCTTTACAAACGAGGTAAGAAACACAATTTTCTTCATTTGTTTTAATTTTTCTTCTTTTCTGATGTCTCATTTCTAAATTCACACATGATTTTTCACTCTACAAACCATTGTCATACATGTTTACACTTACATACTAAGATTGCAGTATTTTGTTCACCTCCTGGTGATAGATTTTGTCTTTTCAATATGATCTGAAGTTTTTCCTTATTCCAATGTAAATGAGGAATGCACTCTTTTGGGATAAGTTTCTACCAGTTTTGCACATCTGGATTCTGCAATTTTTGGCTGTTCTTGGCAAAATTGCTCAAGTTCTGTCAGGTTGGATGGGAACTATTGGTGTCTTGCTTCAGATTCTCAGTTGGATTAAGATCTGAGCTTTTTTCTCCAACATTCAGGTTCTTGGGCTTTTTTAACCACTCCAGTATAGCCTTGGCTGTGTGTTTATGGTCATTTTCCTGTTGAAAGGTGAACCTGTTCTCCAGTCTGATGCAGACTGAAACAGGTTTTCTTCTAGTATTGCCTTGTCTTTGGCTCCATTCATCTTGCCCATAATCCTGATGAGTTCCCCCGGTCCGTGCCAAAAGTATCCCCTCAGCATGATGCATCATGCTTCAGTGCTTTCAGTCCACTTTCTCATAGCCACTAGCAGGTCCAGCTTTGTGAAGTGTTCAAGTATAATGGTCCACTGGGCCATAGCCAGGAAACTACCAAAGTCAATAGTGTTAGCCGTTCCATGGGAGGATTTGGAGACATGTTCCCCAGAGAATTTAGGCCTGCAGTGTAATACTATGTTTAACTTGTCTATATGGTTCGATTTGAATAAATTTCACTGACTTTTGATCGCTCTGTCAGCTTTGTTCTCAGCGCATCTTTCAATAAAAAAATCCTACGTAAAAATGCAGTAAAAATACAGAGGACATGACTACAGTGGTAGATATTGGAATTCTTGTCCAAGTTTGATTGTCCTTTAGGAAAGTTTCTCCTGTTTCAGCAGCTCCATCCAAGCTACCATTAGCCTCCCTGCTTTTGTGACTAATGCCCTCCTTACTCGCTCACTGACATTTTGTGGACAACCTTCTCCAGTAGTGCCATATTTAATGGTGCTTCAGGGATTTTTTTTTTCTTTTTATAACCAAAGGTTGGTGCTTCTCCAGAAGTTGACAAGCATTTACAGACTTGTTTTGGTAGTTCCTTAGTCTTCGTGATGCTGTTTGTTTAGACACTGGCGCCACCCAGAAACAGCTGTATTTAATTTCAGTTAATGTGACATTTTAATTGCACTCAGGTTGACTCTTGTCAACTAATTATGTCTCCTGAGCATATTTATAGGTTTCACAGCTAAGAGGTAGAATTGTTATGCTAGCAAGACCTCAAAAACCTGTAAATTTTGAAAACTATAGATATTTTTCCTCCACTTTGATATTACAGGCTGTTTTGTGTAGATCCGTGACGTAAAGTCACGATTAAATCCAGTTGTAGCACAAAATATGTAAAAGTCCAGTGAGGGATAAAAGTTTATGTAAGGCATTGTAGTTTTTTAAATGACCTGGCCTAGTTAAACAATTGCATCAGCTAAATAAATAAAATGTTTTTACCCAAAGTGACATACATTTTGAGAAAGCAGCATCAAACCTGTATACATTAATATGTATTTTGTTACCCAGCTCTGTTATACATGGGACAGACTTCAATCCCTTGTGACACTGAACAGGATAAGCAGGTGGAAGTTGGAGAGATGGATGAACATATATTATAAACATGAGTTATTGTTGAATTTTAAATGCAAGAACATCCTTCTCTGCACATTTCTTTGAAAATTAATGACTCAGAATTTAACTGTCTACAATGCCAAGATGTACTTATGGCAGCAAGTGTAGCAAAGAGAATGAAGGGATGTATTACATAGAAATTATTTTCTTTTTAATTTACTAGTGCAGTCGGCGAGTAGAGTAGGGAAAACAGCTGATATCCACCTTTTAGAACCTGCTCACTGGTTTCCCTGTCCCTCATAGCCTCTCCCACACAGCGGTGCCACTAGAATAACTCCTCTTATGTTATTGCTATTGTTATACCAAGCATCTGCACTGTGACCTACCACAGAATGGCAAAACAGGTGTTCCTAACGCCCCCTTGTGGCAATGAGTGAACCACTGTGGTAAGTTACTCATTCATGGTAGTGAGAGTTAAGCAAATGGCAGCAAGTAAGAGCTGCACCAGATTGGGATGTTCCATTGAAAGTAAAAGTGCACCACATCATTTAATAATCTTTACATCCATCCATCCATCTTCCATGCACTTATCCTGATCAAGGGGAATCAGTTATTCTGAATGGTTAAAGACACACATATTTACTCTTTGTTCCAAGGCTATGGCAGACATGTAGCCACGTAGTAAAATTATCGGTTTGAACTCCCTCCAAAATTTGTTTGCTCACGACCAAACGCGTAGCCTGGTAGCTAGATATGAGTTTGAACCCCCCTAAAAAATTTGTTGGACCCCCTCAAAATTATTTTCTGGCTACAGGCCTGGGCTGTGGGCTTTCGTTCACTGCATAATGTTTTAGGTTCTCTTATAATTTTACCTGTTATGTCACAATGCACCATTTGGTTCGTATTTTTTGGGCAGTTGCTCGTCAGCTGAGATGCTTTAGTTGTGAGAATTGCGCCATGTGTGTGTTGAAAGAGTTATATATGTCTAGCTGAGTTTTATAATCCATTATAGTGGCATCTTAACTATTCAGTGTATTGGCCCATATATTCTTCCACTGTAAATCATAGATGATGCTGCTTCTAAGGTGGAGGCTTTGACAAAGCAGACCCCAATTCCCTGGGGCACGTTATTGTCCGTGGTTAAAAGTGATGGTGTAGCTATTCCAGGTGGAAATTTTAGTTGCATACAGTAGAAAATGAACAAATGTATATATTCCCTTTTTCCTGTTCTACTATATGCAACTGTATGAATAGTGCTAAATGCAAGACATTGTTTTAAATCTATAAATCAGGAGATGAGATGATAGAGCCTAATAGAGCCTAGGCAGATGTAACAGCAATGTAAATATTCAGGGTAATTACTGGGTGAGACTTTTCTTTTAAAATATATATATATGTATATGTATATAAATATTTAGAAATTGTATTTTATTTTTTGCTGTCATTCTTAGGTTCCAGTTTCCTGTTAGGGATGCATTAAGTGTTTTTGTCAGAAATACCCGCAGTGTAACAGGCTGTATTTTAGATTCCTTCCCTGAAAGCTCATGCCAGTTTCTGACCCACAGGAGAGTACATCAAGACCTGGAGGCCGAGATATTTCTTATTGAAGACCGATGGTACATTCATTGGTTATAAGGAACGACCACAAGATGTGGACCAGCTAGAAACGCCATTAAATAACTTTTCCGTGGCACGTAAGTGAATTTACTGACTCTGTTCCTTAGTGTGCCACTCTGCCGCCCTTCACCCGGCCACCATGTTGGATACCTTGTATCTCGGGAGCTGGATTGGTGTGTTCAGGAGATTATTATGTTTTTAGTCTGCCAAAAGAGTGCGTTTCAGTCATACTTACTGTGCCATTGTAACACTGTTACAAAGGCAGCATTGCACTGAGCTGTTTAGTTAGCCAGCTAACAGCTCTTACGAGCACATAATGGCATGTAGCTCCAGCAAGGGATTGATGCTTAAACAGAAGGGGAAATGGAACCTTTGGGAAGACCTAGCTATTAGATTCTTAATTCTGAGTCAGTTCTTTCCTTAGTCTATTTAAGCCTGGTTATAAGTTCCTGGTTATAAGTTTGGTGCTTCATATCTGGTTCTGCTGTCCTGTCTGTTAGCTTTCTGTGAACTCACTTATGAATGATGGTCAGAACTGGCACTCTGTTGTAGCTTAGGGTCTGTCTTTGTTCCACTGTCCATGTTTCTGATCAGAATGTCAGCTGATGAAGACTGAGCGACCCAAACCCAACACTTTCATCATCCGCTGCCTGCAGTGGACCACTGTCATTGAGCGCACCTTTCATGTCGACACTCCAGAGGAGAGGTGAGCGAGAGACCTATGCAAAACACACAAATGGGCCTCTAATAGCAAAATTTACTTGTCAATTATTGCATTACAGAAAAAAGTTTTTGTATCTTGCATTCAAGTAACAACACAATTCTAAAATATCAATATTAAAAATGTAATAACAGTATTTTGTTAATGATGTACACTAAATAAAAAATAAATGACATTGCACAGTACATGTGTCATTTGCTGTGCATGCCTATGGAGTGCCACGCTTACAGTTCAGTGTTTAACAAGATTATATTTAATACTATCCAGATAACTCAACACAAGCATTTTCAACATTGCTGGATACAAGAACTTTTATTTTCAAACATTTATTGATTGATAAATTGCACCATTTGATTATGCTACTTGGAAATAGGCCTTGCAGTCATAAGTGTGAAACACGTAAACTTATATGACCTTTTTTTGGCCCTGATCAGGGAGGAATGGACTCGAGCCATCCAGGCTGTTGCTGATGGCCTGCAGAAGCAGCATGAGGAGGAGATGATGGATTACTCCCCTGACCCCATGGACATGGAGATGTACCTGACCAAACCTCGCCTGAAAGTTGTATGTATTGCTTGAGTACTCTTCCATTTAGCCCATTTGAGTCTCTTACCCTTAGGAACGTCAGAAACCGGGAGATATGCCATAAATATTATGATAGGTAGTATGGTTCTTCACGTGTTTGTTCATCTTTCCTCTATGTACTCTGGGTTATAGTAGTCAGGTTTTAGCAGCTGTTATTTCGGTTTTTGGCCAGAGGTAGCTTCACTTTTTATTGCTCCTTCCCATAGACTATGCATGACTTTGAATACCTCAAGCTGCTTGGTAAGGGCACATTTGGAAAAGTCATCTTGGTGAAGGAGAAAGCCACTGGGCGATATTACGCTATGAAGATTCTGAAAAAGGAAGTAATCGTGGCAAAAGTAAGTAGCTCCTGTGGTGGCTGGGAGGTGGGGGAGTGGGAGAGCAAGGATCTATTGCTGCTGATTGCCTTCCCTCTCCCCTTAGGATGAAGTTGCACACACGCTTACTGAGAACCGAGTGCTACAGAATTCCAAACATCCATTCCTAACGGTAAAATTCTCCTCCATCACTTACCAGCAGTTGATTAGTAGCTGGCCAAAGAAACGTTTTATGTTTTAGTTGTAGAAGGACTTCAACAGCTGTTGGCCAGTACTGTTTGATGAGCCTCAATCAGACACATCAACTCATTAATTAGCTTATGTTATTGGAATCAAACTGATGTAAGGTGGCATCATAACTTTGCCTGATAAGGTAGAGTTTTGTTCTTGAGGCATTGTTTAAATTATTTACTACTAATTTCTAGTCTACTAATATTGATAAGCTCATTGTGGGAAGGCTCCATGTTCTTCGAAACCATTTTTTCAAAATAGGGAAAACTCTGGGAGTAATTTGTGTGGGTGTCATGGTGAAAGTTTCCTTTAATTAAATTATAATCATTTTCACTTCCCATCAGGGTTTGAAATACTCCTTTCAGACTCATGACCGGCTGTGTTTTGTGATGGAGTATGCAAATGGTGGTGAGGTAAGTGCATTTATTATACATAATGTGGGGAAAGCCTCTGATTCAGCATTACCACTATAACCCTTCTGCTCCCTTTCAGCTGTTTTTCCATTTGTCACGAGACCGGGTCTTCTCAGAGGAAAGGGCGCGGTTCTACGGGGCAGAGATTGTTTCGGCACTGGACTACCTCCACTCAGAGAGAAATGTGGTCTATAGGGACCTAAAGGTGAGCCTCTGAGGCACTGACAGCTTCTCAGCCAGTCGATGAACTTGAAGGGTATCATTGTAAAATAAGACGTATTTGCTGATTCAAGAGAAGCATATTATTGAAGTTTTTTTTTATTAACCTTAGATTGTGTGCCATTTATGTGGTATGAATTTGATACTGAACTCCATTAGCAGTACTTTAGACCCTCTGTTCTTCCTACAGCTGGAAAACCTTATGCTGGACAAGGATGGACACATTAAGATCACAGACTTCGGGTTGTGCAAAGAGGGCATCACAGATGGGGCCACCATGAAGACCTTCTGTGGAACGCCGGAGTACTTGGCTCCAGAGGTAATGGCTTGTTATCACTGACAATTCACCATGATAGGATGCTTAATATAATATCAGTGTGGGTGTCCAGAACCTTTCTTGCTTTTTTCCTGCCCTTAAGAAATTTACAAACGAGAGGAGGCTATTCGGCCCATCAAGCTTGTTTGGGGAGAACTTAACTAATAGCGCAGAGTTGTTAAAATCTTATCTAGCTCTGATAAACCCTTTTTGGGGGTTTTTCTACAAATATGTTGTTTGCCTTTGATGGGAGTTTGGTTCTTTCTTTGCAGCAATTTACAAATAAGAACCTTTGGCCATGGCTGATGTTTTTGCACAAACCGGGTCATGGATTGGGGTTCTGATATTATTTTACACTCAGATATACTAATTGCCTAGTCATTTTGGTAATAGTGACTATTCAGTTTAATCAACAAAGCAAAAGATACTTCAGAGATTACTTTGATAAAGGATAGTGGTTTATTCAAGAAGGCTCTGTCTGCATATCTACTGTGAGGCAGATTCACTGACAGTCCAGAAGTCTACTGTGGTGCCAGCAGTTTTTTATCGTTTATTCAGTGTGGCAGATTTTTTGGTATGTGCTACATTTTAATGGATAATTTGCACTATTTAAAAAGTTTTACAGTTGTTTATTATGTTGTGTGTGTATATACGGAAAAACTATACCCTCTGCCAATAAATTTTGAGTATTATTAAGGAGTGATTGTTTAAAGGAAGGTATTTTTTCTGTGTGCGTTATGCTATTGCTATATATTGTCTGTTTAACTGAAATTTCTGAGACGATCTTAATGGAAAGGGTTAAGTTAAATGGGCATTACTCTGATCACTGTTGGTTTAGTGTTGTTGACTCAGCGCACTTCTGTCTAGTAAGATGAAATACAGCCTTGCCGTATTACAAGCACGTAACATATATTTTTTCCCTTTCATATTCGTGTGGCTTTACTTTCTTTTCAATAAATTCAATTTACATGTTTCAGCTGCTAATCGAATGTCAGCCTCTCTGTAGGTAAAAAAAAGTCGTTTTGCACTTTCGCACAGACCAGAAACAAGCCGTTTTTAATTGTGAGTTCACCATGCGACAACTACATGATTATGACTGGCTAAGATGTTTCTGTGAGTGATGTAAACTCACTTTGTGTGGGGGGGAAAAAAGATAATTAACAATATTCTTATAGCTGACAGCAGTTCACATGCAGTAATACCTGTTTTCCCTTTACATTGTTTAGGTTTATTTCTTTTGCTTTTATATAAGGTTAATTTCTGAGGTGAGGTGATTGCACCTCTGCTGTAGGTGAGAGAGAAAGTAGTGCCACCTATGTGCTAAGAGGACTGATGTAAGCAGGCCCGTCGCGACAAGGCAGGCAAACCAAGCAATTGCTCGGGGCCCCGAGCTGGCCTGGGGCCCCAAGACAACGACTGGTTAAGAATAAAATGCAGCGACAAACTGTGTGAGCGCCCTCCATGTCCATTTTGCTTGGGGCCCCCAAATTCCTTCAAACGGCCCTGGATGTAAGTAAAATTCAGCAAAAATATTTTCAAAGTCGTGGGGTAAAGACATAAATAACTTAGATTGATCTTGGGAATTTGCGAATCAATATCGAAGTGTCAAAACCAGAATTGCAATTAATCATAAAATCAATATTTTTTCCCTCCTGCATTTTCAAAAGGATATTCTGGTCAGAATCCTCCTGCTCACTGGAAAAACAACACAGTACCATTTTATATTCTAGCTTTTGTGATTCTATATATGAATGTGCTTACATGTAAAATACACAACAAATTCTACCTTTTGTGGTAAGATGATATTTCACCCTCACCTATGCATTCTGTTCAGGAAATTCGATGAATTCATTTTCAATCTATAAACATTAATATGACATATAGAAATATATAGAAAACAACTTACAAAGATGATGTATTCCTCTTAACCATAGAGTTCGTCTGAATCAAGAGATCAAAACATACAGACAAGGCATAACATAATACCACACAAACAGGTACCAATTAATGATAAATGTTAGTTATATATGATTAAATAGGCACTGTTAAGAACATCATATCTACTTCATTCACTAGTTTAAGAAATTTCAAGAAAATCTAATTAAGTTAGTTCTTTGCAGCAATTATGTTGGTTTAACATCACTGGGCATAATGGGCAATATCAAATACAAATATCAAATACAAATCACTGTAAAAATTATTATGTATTGATTATGTTTGTATTTATGATCTTTTGAATGAGGAAGATTTGTTGATTGCTTAAATATGGCAACAGCCTGAATTGCATCACGGACTAACTTGCACTTACTGTATATAAGTGTGAGTGGAATGATAAGTGCTCCATAAACGAGAGCAATCCAAGTCAAGTCTAGTGGCTTTTATTGTCATTTCAATATACATGTGGTACAGTGTACAGTGAAACGAGACAACGTTTCTCTAGGACCAAGGTGCTACATACAAGACAACAGAAGTACAAGAGTGCACGTGTGTGACAGGAGACAACATAAAGTGCATGTGTGCAAACATTGTGCAAACATGGCAAAAAAACATAAAGTGCAATGATGTGCAAGTGTGCAAACACTGCAAACATGTCAGGACAGACGAGACAAAAAACGCTGCCATGAAACAGTGTAGACATCATGAGACACGACAGTACAGCGCTAATCCAAATGTATTGTGCAAAATGGTAGAAGGTAGGTTTTAAGGTGCAGAATTTGACGGTAGATGGAAGATGAGTGTACATATTTGTGTATGTGTGTGTGTGTGCGCGTGTGTCAGTCCAGTCCCTGAGTGTTCAGGAGTCTGATGGCTTGAGGAAACAAGCTGTTACACAGTCTGGTAGTGAGGGCCCGAATGCTTCGGTATCTCTTGCCAGATGGCAGGAGGGTGAAGAGTTTGTGTGAGGGGTGTGTGGGATCTTCCACAATGCTGGTGGCTTTGCGGATGCAGCGTGAGTGGTGAATGTCAGTGATGAAGGGAGAGAGTCCAATGATCTTCTCAGCTGTCCTCACTATCCACTGTTATTTCCATACCAGACAGTGATGCAGCTGCTCAGAATACTCTCAATAGTCCCTAGGTGGCGGGAGATGGGCTTTCCTCAGCCTTCTCAGGAAGTAGAGATGCTGCTGGGCTTTCTTGACGATGGAGCTAGTGTTGAGGGACCAGGAGAGGTTCTCCGCCAGGTGAACACCAAGGAATTTGGTGCTCTTGACGATCTCTATGGAGGATCCCTCGATGTTGCGTGGCGAGTGGTAGCTCCGTGCTCTTCTGAAGTCAACAATCATCTCTTTGGTTTTGTCCACATTCAGAGACAGATTGTTGACTTGGCACCCGTCCGTTAGCTGCTGCACCTCCTCTCTGTATGCTGACTCGTCGTTCTTGTTGATGAGACCCACCACGGTCGTGTCATCGACAAACTTTATGATATAGTTGGAGCTGTGCATTGCTGCACAGTCTTGAGTCAGCAAGGTGAACAGTAGTGGACTGAGCACACAGCCTTGGGGGGGCCCCAGTGCTAAGTGTGGTGGTGCTGGAGATACTGTTCCCAATCCGGACTGACTGAGGGGGTCCTGTGAGGCAGGAAGCATGGTCTTGATGTGCCTCATGAGCCTCTCGAAGCACTTCATGCACTTGCTGATGTAGGTGGTCACTGATGATGTGTACTCCTCCAAGTTGATGTTGATGTTGTCACCTTCGGTTGCAGCCTCCCTGAACATATGCCAGTCAGTGTGCTCAAAACAGTCCTGAAGAGCAGAGATGGCTCCTGCTGGCCAGGTTCTCACCTGCTTCAGAACTGGTTTGGTGCGTCTGACGAGCGGTCTGTATGCTGGCGTCAGCATAACAGTGATGTGGTCTAAGTAGCCGAGGTGGGGGCGCACTTGACAATGAATTAAACTATTAACCAAAACCAGTAACAGCCTAAACACAAAGTGTGTTCTGTAGCAGTCAAGCAGCAGCAAATAAAAACCATTCCCATACTTCTAAGCAAAGTGAACAATTACTATTCCTTGTATAGTATTGTTTTAGAAGTAACATCACTTTCGGCAACACTGCAGTGGATTTCTGGCCCCACAGTGAACTTCTGGCCTCTCCCTGGATTTGCCTCGGAGTGGATCTGCAGCTATTGGTCTTATATGCTAGTGTGTAGGCTGCAATGTATTATTCCAAACCAAGTGCTAGTCACTGCCTCTAAAAACCTACACGTCACCCCATTAAGCATAGAATAGTTACTAATTAGGCAAGTGTCCTGGTCAGGTAGTTCTGTTGAGGATCCCTAAGTGAATGTTTGTAGAGTATGTAGTGTATGAAAACACGGGACAAACTGCATCCCATATTGTTCAAAACAAAGCATTTCATGATACCCCTGGGAACATGTGATGCATTCGGTGTCGGTCAGTTGAAGTACATCGAGATTGAAACTGTTCTTTATTCATTTTCACTGAAGGAATAATGTTTTTAATTGACCAGTCATTTAGCCTACAGCCATGTTGACAAGGCAGATGTCACTGCCTACCTAATGGTAATATACTTACATAATTATATATTTAAGGTGAGCAGTTAAACTTAAGGGGAGATGCTTTAAGCTAAGGATTTATAAACTACCATTTCAATTAACAGGACCTGGAATTCACTTAATCATGCTTGTGTCACTAATGTTAATGTGAAAGAGCTGGATGAGTCTTTCAATTAAGAAAAACAAACAAGTCAAAGCGCAAGAATAAGTAGGTTGTAAAACCTGAGGTAGCTCAAAGTGTCCATCCTGACATGGATTATCTGGTCACCTTATATTTCTATATAATTCTGAATTATTCATGCGTGTTTTGGATTGTAACATTTTACTTATAAATATATAATCAATGCAAAAAGTTTTCTTTTGATACATGGTCGGCTTTCTGAACACTGTAATTTGCATTTGGCCATGAAGAGGCACAAGTCTTCATACAGCCCTTCAGAATACATAGTGAAAAATGCAATGAAAATGCTTTAGTCAGTGGCAGAATGCACTTAAGGGTCAATTACATTTGACAGTTCTATATTTTGGTGTTTCTTTGCCAAAAGTGACTATCGAGCCTAAGCACATGTAAACCCCAGACTTAAGTCCACAATTGAATACGCTTAACCCTCTGGGGTCTAGGGGTAGGGAAGACACTTTCACTGACTGGGGCATGATCACACATTTCTTTAAATATCATAAACTTAATTCATGGCAAATAAATTATTCCTTATACATTTACATGTTTTGGCATAAAACTCATTTTAATCTTAGTGTACTTTGTAAATATGTCAGATTTATGTGAAGTTTGTAATTTGACATCAAAGTATAGACATTGCA